>JAHZMV010001026.1:0-13860 GCA_027743765.1 Coecobrya sp. COE2
AACCATTGAAAGCGTTACGCACTGGCCATAATAATCGCATGTACCAGTAGATAACAACACGTCATGGAGTGCAGTGCATATGTTATGCAGTGGCAGTCTGAATTCAAAAAGTTTTAAGTTCGTTTTCACACTACCTAATTATAATTAGTTATACATATATTATTCACATAAGATCTTTAAATAATCGTCAGCTTTGGGTGTCGCGGTGTCCGTGACCTTTAAGCAAAGAACCAAGCTGCCCGTTTGGTGATGATATGTGCTCTTGTTTGTAAGTAAACATAAGGTTTTCGGTGGGATTTGTACAATCATAGAATGTATTATTTTGTATTTTTCAGAATCCAACTGAAAAAACTGAATGTAAAAGATAGTTAATGATAATAGAACATACAGAAGTTTATGAAATTGTTTAAAACATTTAATTTAACAGATAATAAGATTGAACAATTAATTGTTGAAGACTGAAGATTTTACGTATGGTCAGAGATTCGGCTGGAGTTGTTTATAATTTGTGGCAGTTTTGTGAAAAGCATATTGATCAAGGAAGAAGTGCATGAAGAAGGGTTCGTGTTAATTAAAAAAAGGCCAAAGAATTTTTTGTGTGTGATACTTGAGAAGTTTTGTTGGAATGGGGAATGTGAAAACTTTCCGCTTTGTGAAGAATGCAAAGAGCAAACTTTCGATTCTGTTGAGAAGGAGGAAATAACTGAGCTGAGGAGAATGCTGAAAGATGGAGTTCAAGAAGCTCAGCATAAAATAGAACTATGTATTTGAAACAAGGAAGGATGCCGGAAGGAAAGAGTTAGAATGTCACCTTGTGAGTGGTAACAGGTAAGAAATTGCCAATTTCATCAAGTTTATGTACAATATGATTACGTTATATCTGGGTGTTGTGGGAAATTGGCTTTTCGGACCCATTGTCACTAACATCTAACTAATTACAATTTAAAATATGTTCTTAAGATTATCAAATCTGGAAATGGGGTACTGCAAAAGAAAGGTCATGGGACAAAGATGAGAAGAAGTTAATGTGTTTTACTGGCAAAGAAATAAAAAATACTCGGGTGAAAATGGGATCCTGGTCCAGGATTCCTGGACTCTCTTCTTACTAAACATACTGAAGAATACCCAGCCGAACTAACTAATGAGCAAATCTAGTTTCGACCTCCTCCATTGTTGTGGTAAATTGTGAATTAGCTAATAAACACTTTTATAGTATGAAATACTTAATTGTATGCATTTTCCTAAAATGATGTAGTGAAGTAAACGTTGATTATTATTATTATCATTGCAGTTATATCCGCTGTAAACAAGAAACCAACGTAAAATATGGCAAAATTGAGTCGGAGAAGTAATCACATACAACATAAAGTTTAGTGAACCATGGTCAACTACACCTTCAGAATCTCTAAATGGTGGCGTTTTGATTGCGGAGTGTTCGCGTTGATAATTCTGATGATNTCACATACAACATAAAGTTTAGTGAACCATGGTCAACGACACCTTCAGAATCTCTAAATGGTGGCGTTTTGATTGCGGAGTGTTCGCGTTGATAATTCCGATGATTTAACCCATGACAACAGCGATGAAACCTTTTATCCTAACTACAAAAAGCCATTTATTAATGTTTAACGTTATGATAAGAAAAAGAGTCACGTGAAGAGAAAAACGAGTTTAAAGAGGTTTCGCATGACTGCGGATTCTACTGAGGATGAGCGTACTTATGAATTAGAAGATGTTGATGATATTTGGGACCAAGGTGTTTTTGTACTTTTAGGATAGATTACCGAAGTGTTGGAATCATTCTATCATTTCGAGAAAATGCATGAATTGTAACACTTTAGCAAATACATTGCTAAAAAAGGTGTTCGTGCTGGTCACTAATAAATTCAATTTCGCTGATATCATTTTCGTAAGTTTTTCTGTAACCATAAACGATCTTATCCGGCAAATTTTATCAAGTCTTTCCTAAAGTCGGAACTCCATCCGTTAAGTGTAGCTGCGCATGCATTAGGAAATGAGGCTTGGAATGATTTAATATAATGATAAAAATAGGCCGTAACGTAACATAAACATTGTTAAGCTAAGTAGCACACATTCACAATTTTCTCCTACATACTTACTTCTGCTGTCAACTTCGTTGGTCACATTTTTTCAAGACCACCACGGTGTAGCTAAATGCATAAGAAAAAAACATGCATTACATGAGTATGACTATGTGACGCCATCTTCGTATGGAAATCTGACGACCCTTTACGCTACAATTGCTTCATTGTTGATTTGATTATAGACTCGTGTTCCTCGCCGTGAATATAAATATCGATAACATATCATTCTGCTTTTCCTACCAAAACCTACATTGTTTGCCCAGCTCACATGCATAGGTACTACTGCTACTGCCTGTACGATACTGATACAGGCTTATATTCACTTTACTAATATTTTGGTGCTCTTTGTCTTGCCACTGCACTGACAGAGGCAACTAACCGTATTATTAACATAAACTATTAAGGTTGATTACGGGTTAAGAGAAAAGAAAAATGAAGACTTTTGAAATGCTTTAACATGGATTTTTGTAACGAAGCACGTAAATTGAAAGAGATGTATTATTTATTTTGGCCGAGAAAGTTTCCAAATCAAGTTGATATATGGTAATAATGCTATGTCTTCTAAATTACAAATTGTTGATTTTGTGTAAGATCGTGTTCGCATACAGATAAGCATCTCCTGGCCATCTTGCAGAGACGTAATTGTCGTCAATGCAGACATAAGCATATTTCTTATCCAAACTTCCACATAAATTGCGTGTTCCTGCTTGAAACTGCTCCTTCGGATTGCTCATGGCCTGAAACACTTCGTCCTCTACATAAATGTCGTAGGTTCTGTAATAGCGACCTAGTTTCCAAGAAGTGATGAAATACGCTGTTTTCTCCATATACTTGGGTAAACATGTAGACTTGCGGTGAAACAACAGGGACTTCCCTGTGGAAGGGTCTGTAGCTCTAGCAAGAACTATCGTTCCATGACAGATGGCGCCCACAATCTTTTTCGGATTGGAAATGAAGGGTACAAGTTTGTCTCGGATTACTGTATCCTCTAAATATTGCTTCATCCCTGTAAAATAATCAAAGTATATAGGTAAAATATCTTTTTTCTTTCACGTTTTAATGATTGTTAGTAATCTAATGCTGAAGTTCAATTTACCCTGAGCATGACCACCAGGAAGTAGTACAGCGTCATATTCCATGAAGTTCACATCAGCATACTTTTTTGGTTTCTGGAACTCTTCCGATTTGCACATTTGATCATAAAACTCCTTTGCTTCTGCTGCAGCTCCTAACTGACCAAAAATTACTCCAGATAGTAAAAGGGGATCGCATTCTCCTGGCAGACCATGACCCGTACAAAAATGAACCGTTATCCCAGCATTTGTCAAGATTCTCCAAGGAACGGATGTTTCCGTTACATCAAAGTCATTGTTTGGAAGAACAACTAGAACGCTACGGTTAGTCGACATGGTCATATGAAGAAAATTATTTTTTTTAATTTAGGAAAAAGACCGTACACGGTAACCTTGAATGTTCTAAAAAATGAGTGGACAATGACAAGTCTAGTTGACTGACAGGAACCAATATTCCAAAGAATCGAAATCACAGCTAACTTATAGATGTGTCCTAATTTATCCTCATATATACTATTTATTTAAGTGAGCTACACACGCTGTCTTTTATTATCATGAACACCGGAGATATCTGCGCACGTTTTGATTATCATCACTTTATCAGGTCAGTACAAATGTGTTACAAATATTTTGAAGATTACGGATGACCAGATAATGTGCGAAGTCGAAAAGGGCATGCTCGCATGTTATGCATATATTATAATGTTATTGCATATTATGACTCACAGTCACATTTGTAATGTATGATGCAATAATAATTGGTAAAAAGGCAGAGTGACCTTGATGATTTTTTACAAGTGTGTAGTGTGTGTTTACAATATGCAAAAACACTGTTAAAACCCCTTATGAGAATTTCAGACAGCTATAAATGACATTACTTATTATATACCTTTGTTACCTATCATATTCGAATATTATTTGAGTAAATGTATGTATACACCTCTTAGGTCTGTGTGACATAAATACATAATGTGCAAATCATAATCGAAATGAAAATTGTAAGCTATTTAGTGAATCGTTTTTATTTATATAGGTACATAATTTATATAAGGAATTATATGACTATGTTATTAAATAACCTTTGTTACCTATAATATGAATATTATTTGAGTAAATGTATGTATACACCTCTTAGGTCTGTGCGACATAAATACATAATGTGCAAATCATAATCGAAATGAAAATTGTAAGCTATTTAGTGAATCGTTTTTATTTATATAGGTACATAATTTATATAAGGAATTATATGACTACGTTATTCAATCAATAAGACTCAATTATATGAATCAACAAACTATGAATAATACTGTACATTATTCTAACACTCAATGTTACAACGTGAATCATTCAAATTGTCAAACAATTATTATCAAGACAAATGATAAAGTCATTGTCAATTGAGCAGGCAAATATGTTATATGAAGAAATGTGAACATTGAGTATTGTATTTACATTTAGTATTGATTGGCAGTTCATTTGTAAAGCTATTGATTGAAATGTATAGCAAGTTGGTTTTGATTTCTTATCCAATTCAGTCAAAAAAAAGCAAAGTGGGTTATTTCCTAAGGGCGAAACAGGTAATGCCCAGAAGAACTACAGTGGTGGACAGCGTTCCAAAGAAAACTTGGACAGATTTATTTTTAATGATATTCAGCAAGTTCAAGAGGATCTGTAGAAAGGATGAGCTGACTTGTTGTCCATTTTCCTGTCTCAACTGCTGGTTCTGCCTCTGTAAATCCTGTATTTTCACTTTAAGAGACTGAATTTCCTTCTGGTGACTCTCCAGATCGGCTTCCAATTTCGTTTGCAATTTCCCAGTGTCACTGTCCATTTTGGAGATTTGGGCTACTAGCTCATCCCTCTTGGAACTACACGACTGTAATGAAGATTGACATTCCCGACTCTCTTCGTATCTCTGATGAATCAGACTCTCTCTGAAATTTTCATTTTTAAGTTGGTATTCTTCAAACATCTTTTGATCAGAGAGAACCCGATTCTCTTTTAGTTTAAACATTTCCATGTCATGAGAATGCGTTTGGGTGCTGTAGCAGGAGAGAAGGATGAATGCAGTCACAAAACTCAGAATCGAGGCAAAAATTATGTATCGGCTAACCGAATTCAATGACTGATAGTAGTCTTGAATAAAAGTTTGCATGTTCACAGGATTGTTTCCACTACGATTCAATCGAGTGAATGGTCGGCGACGACGGAAATTGCTGGAAAGCCTTCCAAACTGAAATTGATAATCAACATTAATGTCATTAAACACCGAAAGAAATTCATAATTGTACCTTGTAAACTTTGTGACTTATAACTAAAACTAACTAGCTTTTGAAATGGCTTGACAGCAACGGTGGGGCTTTCATTAGGTAAATTGACATCTTCACCCTCAAATTCATTAACTATCCCATCCTGTTGTACCTGGGATGTTAAGACGCTGGCTTTAGCTTCAGTTGAGCTGGAAATCAGTTTCTTCATCTCTTCATTTGCTTCCCTGACCACTAGAATGTTGAATGCACAAAAGTGTGAAATACATTATGCATAAATATATAAATATGCTTTTTTTGTAAATACTTCATACTTTCAAGGCTCTCTTGCTCCTTTTTTAAAATCTGTTCTATTTCCTGTAGACAGAGATCATCTTCAATCCCCTCACCATCAGAACCCTCATCGTCACGACTAGAAGATGCATTGTTGATGGGAATTTGCAATGGCTCGTCTTTGAATATTCTACTCAGGACTAGCAGGGAGCCATCGTCTTCGACAGAAAACTGAGAAAATGGGTCTTCCAGGAGTGAATCCATTTCCACTGTCAATTTACCATTTGCAATTAAGGAGTAATTTACAGCATAAATGAGAAATTTTAAATACCGTAAACATAAGAAAAATTACCTACTTGAAAAAATAACGGATATTGCGACTACAGTCTCAGTCCCTATATCAAGCCAAATACTCCATAAACGGGAATTTAAAACTAGTAAAAAAACACCGACTAGTTAGCATTTACACCCACAAGCGGCAGAGGTATCTACCTTCAAATAAAGCAGAAAAGAAGTAAAATAATGAATTAGGTTTATATAGCATCTTTAATCTCATCCAGTATAGCATAATACAAACATTTTTTATCCGTAGTTCTTATCCAGCTCAACAAATATCCATGCCCTATTTAGACCATTTTTCCACTTCTCCAACTCTCCACGCTTAAATCCATTTTTTCAAGAAATCAGCTTGAATATTAACATTGCATAGATTACCGATGCATAGTAAGTGAAATACCAACTGGTCCAAGAGTAATGTGCATGATATGGTGATAAAAACGTCTGCCAACGAACTGGAGAGAGAGAGTGTGTGTGCTCTGATTAGACTTGTTCGAAAGACAAAGAAACAATCCAAACCAAATAAGTGTATTTGATTTGACGGTACCCAAATATTCATCCTTATCAGTAAAATGGAAGGATTCGCTATTGTGCTATACTATGTATATTATTACCTTGCGCAACTTCATTCATACACGGAGTATTAACAAGTTCTGTAATCCCTAAATTGGAGTTTTAAAACAAATAAAGTATTAGTTGATATGCGCCTGTGTAATTTAGTAGAAAAAGTTTCTAGACGAAGTCAGTAGATGAAATTCATGGCAACAAAGAAAAATATTTTCGATAGGTATGCAATGGGGCACACTGCGACAATGGTTGTCCTGCCTGCCTGATACCTTGTTTTTATATTTCCACGGTTTGTTTGTAAGCATGAAAATGCTCCCACTAGATTTCTTATTATTATTACAAAATCCAGCATAGAACATTTATATTGGTGGTTGCCTTTTATATTGGTGTAATATTATATACCTAACCTATATACAATGCGTACTTTTGTATGTTGGGATCATTCAATCATCAACACTCATCATATTAGAGGTCCAGCAAACAAGACCACCAGCAGGAAGGAAGGAGTGGGAGTAGCAGAAAAGCAACAAGGGACCATTTATTTTATGAAACTCTCGTAAAAATCTTCAATAATATTTTCCTTTTTCTCTTGCTAGCTTTATGCCTCTATATCATCATCCCATAATCCCATTCAATTTTCCATTGCTGTTATTCCTTGTTTCACTCCTGTTGTTTTGTTCTTCCTATAATAAAGCAGTTTGATTGCCATCAATTGGCAGAAATTAAGTTATAAGTTGGTTTTCTTATTTCGACGTGAATGACCACTGAAAACAAACGAAACTATTGAACAAGTCATAGAAAGATGGAGAACTTTTGTAATAAAGATAATAAAAGTTAATACATCTTCAATCGTCTGCCATCATCATGGTTCTTTCTCTCGTTGTGGTAATTTAGAAAAACATCGCGACGTGCTGTTGTGTTTCGTCATATCTGGCATCGTTTCCAACACTTTACTTTTTTTCACTTTCGAAATACAGCAGCGGAAAATGTTTGTTATTGCGTTATCTTTTGGACTGGTGCAGTGCACTCATGAAAAGAAGGCAAAAGAAACTTTGATAACGGTTTGGTGAAGATGATTAGGCGAACGAAACATTTATTTTTTACGATGTCTGTTTTCTTTTTATTCAATAATAATTTTCTCCGTAAAAACATTTTAACAAATTATAGAACTCTTCCTTTCATCTTGAGTCTCTTTGAACTACACACCGTAGCGGATAGATGGCCAGGCCACCTTCACCAGTTTTGCTCACTGGGGAATGGAGTCATTAGTAAAGCGCAAAAGAAGAAAAGTAGTACATAGAATTTCTCGGGAAGGGGGAGGGGAATGAAGGGTTTAGTGGAGAAAATTTTACTAAATATTTTCTAAATTTTGAGGGAGGGTTGAGCATTTCTATGAATTCACTGTAATGCCAATTAATGTTTTAATTACAGGTAAATAGCTGCAGCGTATAGTCAGATTGTAGTTTATTTTGAAATATGTATGTATGTATAGTGCATTAAATATAATGTTTTACATATATTTTGATAATCAAGTTTCAAACTGCAACTTCAATCCCATGTCAATTAATGAGGCATTTTAATAGAATCCCATATTTATAGACTTTTCAGAATTACTTTTTCTGTAGAAATAAAGTTAAATAACACAGTGTTCAATAATATAGTGAAATTGAGACACTAACAAAATACATTCACTTTAAAAATGTATGACTTAATAGACAACTTGCGAGGGCTTGCTGGCAACCTTACCCAGTTCTCCAGGGAATATTGAAAAAGCCATAAGCACATATTTTCCAAAATGTATTATTTGGAATCTGTCATCCAATCTATATATACGTATATAGAATAATATTTTTTTACATCTGCATTTATTATATCAACCTGAAGTGCCTGAACTCATAGTGAAATATAAGTCGTAATATTAACAAGATAAACAATTATAAAAATATAACGATAGTTATCTTTACTTCTACGATAAACATGTATATTACACATACACAATATTGGTAAATACATTGACATAGGCTGTTTTGTTTGACTTTGTCTTGACAACTTTTCCTTTCCTGCAACTATATATGTAGGTTTCTTTTTTGGCTTCAGTGGGTGGGTAGTGATGTTAAAAACCCTAAAAAGTAGCCGAATTGGTGGTCCCAAGTGACTGTTGCATTCTACTCATAAAAATCTATACATGTATTTGTACATTTATTTTAATGGAAGTTAACTTTGTTTGAAAATTTGTTTCATTATCTAAAGTATGTAATGTAGCAATTTGAATTATTGTTTGTACTAGTATTGAATAAATATCAAAAAAAATAAAATTAATGAACTGATAAATAACCAATGAGTAGTAAAAATATCGCATTTTTAGAATCTAATGATGATTTTAAGCACCTTCACAGAAGTGGAAATTATATGAAGTTTGCTAATTGCCAAGATATAAATGAACAATAATTAAACATTTTAAGACTTTTGCATTTTAAAAAGCAGATGCGCGCAAATATCGAGAATATATACATAGTGGGGATGGTTTTCTTGATAGAATCAATACTGTTATTTTTAGTCAATATAATATTTGCGTATTCATTTATCCAAATAAATGGAAAGTCTCTCCTTACATAACAAATATATTGGCTGGAAAGTACACAAATTCATTAAAATGCATTGGATTTCTTGCTCTCCGACCATTTCTGATCATCAACAACAAGTTTGTAAAGGATAAAAAAGAGAAACTAGTTAAGCAATTTCAATAGAATTATTTATGTACTCCTCCGCGGAGAAACTAGAAACAAGCTTATATGTGCTTGCGGCATTGCCACGATAAATAGAAAAACTTGTTTTTCTTATTTATGTTGCGTGTTTTCTATTTAACTTGTGAGTCTTCTGCTTCCTCCTGTAGGCTCTCAATCTTTTGCTCTCGAAAGAAAAATCACAATTTTGACGAACTAAAGTCCTGAAAAATCAACTGATGTACGTACCTATGTACATACATAAAGTTAAACAAGTAAGTAAATAAATGTAAGTAAAAAGCTTCAATTTTCACAGAGAAAAAAGTCTACCTATTTTCCTCCCTCTCTCTCTTCATGTGTGTGTTTTGTGTTTACCTTTACTTCCCTTCGCTCGCCAGCTTTTCTCTCTTCTCTCTGCATGTGAAGAATTTAGAACGGCTGCCGAGGAGGATAGATAACAAAAACTGAGGTAGATGAATTCAAGTTGTATTTTTATTTATTTTTACTCTTTATTTTCTCTCTTATACACAGATAAATAGTTGACTAGACTCACCAGAATTCTGTATGCCCTTGCCAGTTTGTCATTTCCATTTCAAATGTGGTTCTTCTGCTCATCATCGATCCTCAATACAGAGTCTTTCTTAAAGAAACTTAATGGCTGATCTGTAGTGTTGAGGGGTGTAAATAAACAGAAAAAATGAGACAGGAACAACTTGAACATGCGTTACATTATGCATTGCATTATTTGTCAGTTTTGTCATTGTCATATTCATCATCAGTCATCCTCTTTGCTTTCCATCAGCAGCAGCGTCAATGCTCTCTTTACATTTTTAAAATTCATTGGCAAAACCTTCACTGGGCTTCTGTATTGGATATCCCGTTATCGACGTGACTTTTGACTTTTTCCGCTGTAGATGGATGACGGTAATGATGATCATGAACAATGAACATGGCAGCCAAGACTTGTGAGCAGTAGGACGAATGAAATGTGATATGTCAACAATGCATTGAATATGAACAAAGTGCAAACAATGAATTTTTTCCTCAGTGAGTGTTCTTTCTCTCCTTTTCCCTCCAACTTTTCCTTCCATTTACTGTTCAAACAGACAATGCTCGCGTTGTATTGTGATGATGATGACAAGGACATGTGTACCTACTTACGCCACGCCATGAATGATCAATGCTTTCCCAGCACATTTTACCGTCATATTGTATAAATGATAAGGCATTATATAGTAATATGATGGAAATGACTTGTGCCACTGTTGCTGATACGATGATTTGATTTTATCATTTGGGTTCGTTAGGGAACAAAAACGAACATCTCTCTCTGTGTAACCTCTTTGTCTTCTAAATATAATCATAATAATAATATTTCGTTTTATTCCTTCGAAATGTTCACTACCAAGCTGGTTAGTTATGACGGGGCAATGCGATGTGCGGATAATCAAATGACGCGCATCAGTTGAATGAAGGAGTGGGTTACCACAATTCCTTTTCTTTTTTCCCGATTTTTATGAAGGTGAAAAAGGTTACCCAAATCAAACTTGGTCGTTTTCTCACATGTCTTGAAAAAAACTTGCTGCCTTATCACTATTCTGATTATGGCAAAATTGGTGGAATTAATTTAATTTACAGTTTTCACTTTTATACTTCTTCTTGGATTACGTAAAGGGACGAAAAGGAAGCCGAAGGTAAAAACGGATGTCAAAAATATCACCACCAAAATGCAACTTGAAACAGACAGACAACCCTTGTGTTATATACTTTGAGGTTTTTGTTAGCAAAGCAAACCACATTCATAGCGCGTGTACTTGACGTTATATTTTCAGGACAAGGAGGATAAGCTTGTAGACAAGCCAGACAACTTGGCTGATTTGATGATGCAGAGTGTGGTTATATGAATATACAGCAAATTATTGACTCGATAGACTCCATTCTGGGAAGTTAAATGGCCTATTCGGTTCAGCTGCTACCGCAACTGCGACGAAACATCGGTTGAAATGGGATACTTTTTTGTTACAATTCAAACCAACAACTTTTTACGCAACATATATAATAATACGTAGCGTATGGTAGTGGGTATCATTATATGCTTTGTAAGTCGATAGGCAGAAAGAGACGACGACATAACATGTTAGAATGTAAAATGGAAAGTTTTTGCCACAGTAAACAGCAGGAAAAGTTCATCATCCTTTTCCATTCCATTTATAGGTTTTACACAGCTAATTGCTTCCAAAGATGTGAAACAGTGGGATAGGAGGTACAAGTGGAAATAGTAAATGTATACACATCAAAACAAGGATCCTTTTGTTTTTCTTCATACTTCTCATCTCATTTCTCTCTGGTTCCACTAATTGGAAAATTGAAACCTGCTGCTGCTCTTGCAACTCTGTCAAATACAACAAAAGTGCTGAGGAGTCAGTCACATGGTTCAAAAAATAGGAAAGCAAGTTACATCATTCCAACAACATGTCATAACAAATAATATTTTTAGTTATTGCACTGCCTTCTTCTGTTTCATTTGATACACGTTTTTATATTCATGTGACTACTTTTGCGTTGTTCGTAAGAAGAAAAAAATTAAGTGAGCAATGGTGTTGCAGGAGGAAGGGAGGTGAAACAGGATATTGAATGTCACTTTCCATGCTGTCCCGGTTGCTGTTGTGTTGAGTTACCATATCCGGAGGTTAGTTTCAAATCCTGGAACAAGGACACACATTATTTGATTTTTTACGTAGAGTTACACTAGTATCCAAACTATTTTTAGCAACTTTTGCTCTATTTGTACCTATGATATTTCATTTGTCGATTTTTTGAGGTAGTAATTACTTGTACAAGGTAAGATGCTGACAAGCGCAGTTTATTTGTTGCGATGCATTTCTTTCTACACTAGTAAGAGATTGCTTGAGGCTTCTTAACCGGCAAGAACGTTATTTGGTGGTGAGACAACGGCAAAATGTAAACAAGAGTGTTATTAATGTTTAATGATGTGATATAAGCAAACAGAAAAAACTGTTTGACCAATTTCCAAGTAATGTATTCGCGTGAGATTTATATTTGGGAAAGAGTTCTTTGACCAACACACAAAGTGATACAAAGTGTCCAGCCCATAGTCCAGTAACTGGAACTGGTAATGATGACGTTGATGGCATTGAAGCATCTGTATATAGGGGCTCAATACAGTAAAATAAATACCTAAATAAACCACAACTAAGCAAAGTAAGAAACTTGCGCTAGAAATATAATTCCGAAATGAAAAGGCAAATGGTGTTATTGATAAATCCAAATCTATTCTCTGATTCATTGATTGATTGAGGGAATAACTCGTGGCCCAATTTATCTCCTGGGTTTATACGAATTCGGTGTGAGAATTCTCCACTGTGTTAACGCAAGGTCTTATAAGAATCTTGAGCATAATCCATCTATGAATTTGAAAGATGATGGTGAATACTGTTATCTTAGAATTTTCCCTTAGGTGAAAGATTTAAAGGAAAAACGGTTTGGTCCTTTCTTAGAAAAGTGGTCCCATGCAGACAGACAGATGGTGAGAGAATTCCAAATAATGCTGCAATGACTGGCTAGAAAGGAAAGTAGCAAATTCTTTTGTGAGTAGCGTAAAGAGGCTCTTCAAAGACAAAATAAAAAGCTACTTTGCTCTGAGGATGGGTCCTCTTGACGAACTAGGTATGTTGTGTTAGTTGTAATACAATGTTGCTGCCAGCTTGCATAAAACAGTAAACCACAAATATTCCCTTGTGTGAAGCAGGCATACGCTTAGGTATACTGGTTTCTTTTTTCTTTAGGGAGCATAAATAAGATTCCCATAAGACCATGTAGTGAAATCACTCCATTTCTCCATCACCAGCCCATCCCGCCTGTCCCATAGCAGAAGTCAGTGAAAAGTTTGCCAGAATAGAGGAAGAATGAAGAAACATCAAGTTAACTGTGAAAGCTACAGATTTTTGTTGTCATGGCAGAAGGTAAATTGTAAATTGATACTTTGGTACACATTGCGCACAATTATAGCTACCTTGAAACAGTACGTGGGTGGTTGGTTGTTGATCTATTTTTGGTATCTTCTTCTCTTCCTGTTATCTATTTTATGTGCCTCAATTCTCTCAAGGAGAAAGTGACAATGAAATTGTGTCGAAAGACATGTATCATTCATTGGCACCTTAATAGATTTTCTTTATATTAGGGCTAACAGAAACCCATTACCTATTACCACTGTCAGGACAGGATTGCCAATATTTGTTCTCCTTATTTGTCTCACTTTACCCCATTTTCAAATACGTCATCACTGAACTGAATCCATGGCGAACACAATGATTCACAACAAATAATGTAAAAAAATGTCAAGCTCAACCACGTTCTATCCTGCTCCCTCTTTCCTCTACTTTCCTGATTTCACTTTTAATTCTCTCTGTGTGTAGCCTTTATTGTCATCCAACATGTTTTGTATATAGGTACGCTGAAGAAAATAATAATAATAATAGGCATTGGAGGAAGAAAG
>JAHZMV010001027.1:0-13028 GCA_027743765.1 Coecobrya sp. COE2
CTTTTAACTTCTATCCATTATCACCTAATTGCCGCTTCTGTTTATATAGGGCTGATGAATAGGATTAAAATCGATAATAGGATAAAAGAAAGGGTGAACAATCCTTGTCGGGCCTGAAGAACACTGAGGATTAATTTCCAGAAAAAACTAGATTCATTCAATAGAAAAAGGGTAAAAAAATGCTCGCCCGTTTTACATGCCACACATAATGCATGAATAACACACACACACGCACATTTAACCAGCTACACAAAAGGTTATTTACCGGATTTGTCTGGTTCGGTACGATTTCAGTAAAAAAATGCTATTTTTCACTCTTTTCCTCGAAGTTTTTCATATAAACTCTCCTGAAAATCACTTATTCCAAACCAGTTTTTGGTATAGTCAACTGGGCCAGTTAGAAAGAGAAATTATATTCAGCTAGGAAGCAATTATTGAAATTCAAAATCCTAAGTAAACTTAGGGGAACAGATTTAATAATTTGTTGCTCCACCGTTTACGATAACTACAACTTCATACTATCTTTCTATATTTTTTCCTGTGGAAGAAAAAGGGAGTATAGGCTCAGTTTATTTAATAACTGAAATAATCAAATTTTGCAACATACATACATAAAACCCATACTATTCTATATTATACCTTGATAAAACCATTGTTCCAAAATCATGGAACGTTGATGGAGTAGAAAACAATTTTTCATTAATTGCTTTGGGGCATTGTGAGATGTCAAGGAGGAATGTAGTTTTCGAACAGGTAAGGTCAAAAGCATTTATCATAATACAATGTTATACCATTTAAAAAAAACTTTACATGCATTTTCAACTGGATTTGGCCAGTTTTGCTCACCCTCAGCTCAAAATCATGCTACACTCTAGCCAAGTTCTTTCAGTTTACCGGATTTCGTGGGTTTCTTGAGTTCTTTTGAAAAAATACCTTTTTGCTTCGCACGTCCTACATTTCAAGTTAAGTAAATACTTATTTTCAAAAAAAAAGTTGCTGCACCGCTTTGCTTCAAAATGACTTAAGGTTAACAAAAATGTATAACGCACAAATTAAAACCCTCATCAACGGTGGATCATTATTTTGTGATACGCATTACTTAAATCTTGTATCAAAACTATTCAATGCAAAACGTAGCTGCATTAAAAAATAATGGATATATTATTTTTTTAATTCGTCCATTCTAAGTTTTACTAACTGTATTTGCCTTATAACCAAATTCATTAAAACACAATGAAAATACTGCAATTAATGTTTGCTTAATATAAACATGTCAAGTCTCCAGTTTTTATCTTTTGAAGGACTGCTTATGGTGTTTGTTTCATCGATATACCACGTAAACTTATGTTTTATTTTTTTAAAGAAATATTTCTGCATACACGACACGTCTTTTGTCATAGTCATTATTATAATCCGTTTACCCTTTTGTTGTCGGTCATTTCATGCTTCAGTACTCAGCAACTTGCTATATAAACCCATGAACAAATTGCTTGATTTTACCGGATTTTGCTGGTTTCTTAAGCTTTTCTTCCCTTTTTACCCTTTTTTCTTTTCCTTCGCACGTCTCAAAATTCATTTTCAATTTAAATAGCCAACATTTTTAAACTCACATTTAACGCCACACTTGTCAGTATGTTAATTACATGTCAGTTGCAATATATGTCCCTTCCATAAATATTTGTAATTTGTTTCCAATAAAACATATTTATATATATTATTACTGCATTATTAATTATTGTATGTTTTAAATAATGTTGCCCTTCCATACAGTAATGGCAACACAGCAAGAAGTAGTATGGTTACAAACAAAATGGAAATATTCCGTTATTTTCCATTTTTCGTCGATGCACTTACCAAAGTTTTTAATTTAAGCAAAAGCGTATTAAATTTTAAAGACATTTTAATTTTTCCCTGTTGCATCATGTAGACTAGTTAACAAATAACAAGCAGAACCTAGTTAATCCGTCAGAATATTTTGTCAATCTATCACAACGAAACCACATAGAGAATATTTGGCTTGAATATCCAAACAGTTATTGGAAAGCGCAATTGTTTTGGCTTAGTGATTTGGTAGATTATATAAACGCCTGATAATGGTTCATTTAATAATTAGTCTGCTGAAACTTGTGTAATCATTTCCAATTTATGTTGGAATATTTTGAGAAAGGAAATTAGTTTCATCGATTACTGTTACATGTCCAAATTTTGTATGCTTAAGATGAATCAATTACTAGAAACTATTATTTACTAAGTGGAACTGAAAATCCCTTCTACAAAAATATAAACAGTACTTATCTTACATTGTTTTTCTTTTCCAAAAACACATCAAACTTGATAACAGCTTCTGCGTGCATTACTATCAGCATATAAAATACATTCTTCGTATATTTTCATCATCATCAAACTCTGTTGTTCTTGTTCGTTCTACGTTTACAGAAACCACTCTTTTGACAGTATTTTATAATTGCATCGTTAATTATTTTTCGTGGATAAAAATTATCCAAACCATGCAAAATGGCACACATTCCTGGTAACTTCAAGACCTTTAGTGAGAATGAGGATTAATTTCCGGAGTAATCTGGTTTTGCACAAAAGAAAAGGATATAACCGTTTTGCCTGCTATACATAAAAATGACGGGGAGCCTCAATATAATGTGTAACATACGCGCATGCATTTAACCAGCTATGCTGAGCATAAGTTTCTTACCGGATTTAGCTAGTTTGTAAAGCTGCAACAGACCAGTTTTTTGTATGCCTTGTCCTTTGCATGTCTCTAATCCTCTGCAATGTCGTAGAAAAACAATTTGAAATGTTTTAAAATATGTTTCTAAATAATGACCGTCTTCAGGATTTTAGCCGGAAACGTTATTTAATAGTTTATAACTGCCCTGGTTAATTTGACTTTATTTAGCACAGTGTCACAATGCCCCAACTCGATCCCAACCACCGAAAAAAGCTAGTCGTTAGTAACGACTCGTTACAAATTAATTACTCGTTTTCAAACATTCCACCTATAAATGAAGCGTCACCATTGTAACCAGCCAAAACGATAGAATGCAGCATTAATTTTTTGTACCATTTTTCCTCAAATGCATTATTAAGCAAAATATTTATGATTATCACTCGCACTCACATTAAATCAGTTCCAATCCTCCTTTTTCAGTTATCCTCTTCCAACAAGCATATCAGAGTACCTTCTCTTCATAATACTTTATTTGAGCGAGAAATAAAATGGGACAGGCTACATCATCATTGCCTCGTGATTATCCGCCGAATGCCATTCTTGGGAAAATGCCACCAATTCCAGGGGAGGACACCAGCACCTGGATCTACCTCTATCAAATCCACCTCCGTGCAGGAGAGCCATACTGCTTTAATGACACCCAAGTCGGCAGCTTCATTTTGATCGGAGGATCCTGTGGCTCCTTCACTCTCGAATTGGACGACCCCACCCGTCAAATCACCATTTCCGATTCCAAGAGCATCGTTTTCACTGCGGGAGCGGACCAACGTGGCATTCGTCTCACCATCCAAGATAACCCAAAAGTATGGGGATGGGGCGGCAGTACTGTGATTGTCACCGCTGCTGGAGATCTTGCGCAAAAACTACCAATTCCAATCTATCCGACCCCAGCGCCCAACAATAACATATTTTTGAGAGGAAAGCGGGCCTTTACAATTACAGGAAGTGGATCATTGGTTTTTCATACTGGAACCCAAACGGTGACAATCAATGGGGACCCTCAGCTTCTACAAATGCAATCATTTGGGAACGCAGTGGTTCATGGATCTGTTTTGGGCAACTTGAATGTTTTCCACGCAGCCCACTGCAAAGTAACGGTGGACGGGAGTGTGGAAGGGAACCTGATTCAGGAGGGCTATGCCGACATTGAAGTGAAGGGGGATGTGAGGGGGAATATCAAGCAGAGGGGTACAGGTCAGATTCGCGTATTTGGAAAGCATCACGGAGTTGTAGAAGTGAACGCACTTGGAGGAAGCGTTAGAATTTACAATAATTAATTCATTATGACAAAGAAGGGGAGACGCGAAAATCTAAACATAATATGATACTTATATAATTTACTATATCTGTTATGTATCATACTATCGCTGCTAAAACCTATACATTAAAGGCTTCTGTAGACTTTTTCATATTCCTATTCATATTCCTATTCCACATCATATTCATATTCTGCATAACCTATTCATATTTGGGAAACTATAAATCAAAAAATTCAATTCATAATTGAATTCATATTAAGATTCCCACTTTGCCCCAATTCAAATTTAGAGAATTTATACTTCATATTTTTATTTCCTATTTATGAAAAAGTTTTGTATTCCTACTCATATTCACATTCATTCATTTATAGTAAAGTTGAATAGACTTTGGGGCAAAAAGCGCTGTGCTTGTGCATGTTCCTTCCACGCATTTTCCAGTTTTAACCTTTCTTTGAAACTGGCATTGCACAAAAACAGCCTCTCTCCTCTCACTACATATTTGAATTAAATGTTCTCATTATTTATCTACATTCACCTTCACCATTAAATTTACCACTCGACATTAATTAACTCTTTACGATAACCGACTGAAACTTTAACTTTACTATTATTTACAGTTAATTATAATTAACTGGATTGATGACTAAACCCTGCCGATAAATAACTCCTTTCTGATCAACCACATTTAATTGTATGAATCAGCTGATCACAGTGTAGATTATTGATAGAATCAACCGATGTCTACGCGTCCGTCCTATTCTCCTATTCTTCAGAGTTGAAACCATTTCAACTCTCATTTTTGCATTCATATTCCTATTTTCGTTGATGAGTGGGATACAGTACAGTTAATTATAATTAATTGGACTGATGACTAAACCCTGCCGATAAATAACTCCTTTCTGATCAACCACATTTAATTGTACGAATCAGCTGATCACAGTGAAGATTATTGATAGAATCAGCCGATGTCTACGCGTCCGTCCTATTCTCCTATTCTTCAGAGTTGAAACCATTTCAACTCTCATTTTTGCATTCATATTCCTATTTTCGTTGATGAGTGGGAATATGAAGTTGAAGTATAAATTGTCAGCCAAAAAGAGGAATTTACAATATGAATAGGAGTAGGATGAAAATCAGAATGGGAAGTGGAATATGAATCCAAAGTTTAATGCCCAAATTATGAATTGGAATAGGAAAATATGAGAATAGGAATATGAATTTGCCGAGTATAAATCCAGCTTTAGAGTCTGCAGCAAAATTGCACAGGCATTGTTATATCATCACATTGTTATACGAATTTAGTTTTAAATTAAGTTTTAGTGCAATTATCCACATGCAAAAGTGGCCGGTGATGGTGATGTTGAGTTGTAATGTAAGTACTCACGATCTTTTAGAAAGGCACTTTGTAATTTAATTTTGAATGGCTATTATGGGCAGTAGTAAAGTTAACGGCAGTGTCTTGATATAATAATCTAAATACGTGGTGTACTTGTGCATCGCTGCCAGTTGCAAAGCAAGCAATGCAATTACAGGTATTGCATAAGCATTGACTGTGATTAACTTGCAATTTTATAACGATGAAGATGACCACTTGCTTTTATCGCGTGAATGTTAAGTGANTTTGAATGGCTATTATGGGCAGTAGTAAAGTTAACGGCAGTGTCTTGATATAATAATCTAAATACGTGGTGTACTTGTGCATCGCTGCCAGTTGCAAAGCAAGCAATGCAATTACAGGTATTGCATAAGCATTGACTGTGATTAACTTGCAATTTTATAACGATGAAGATGACCACTTGCTTTTATCGCGTGAATGTTAAGTGATTCGGTCAGTGCGTAAAACAAATATTTCATTCACAACGCAGTTTGTTTTACACAAACGCATTATTATTTTTACTAGGTAAATGAATCGGATTGAGAGTTATGGATAATATTAGCTTTTTTGAATGTACAGAATAAAAGGATAATATTTAGTATCCTAATTCAAATGTAAAGAGAAAGGATAATTTGATGAAAAAGTGCAAGTGGGCTAAAGAATTTGCTTGAAAACTATTTTAATGAGAGTGTTACGGAAGTTAATTATCAAACGTTTACTCCTTCTTCAAACAAATTACACATGGCTTGGCTTTCAACTCATGGGCTTTTAGTTATTAGGGCTCTAAAATAAAATTGTTGCTTCCTAGCTGGCTCCGTTCCACATAATCCAGCAGAAGTTAGGCGTGCGACCAAATTGCAAAAATATAAATGGGCCTTTAAAAGATTTAAATTTTAATTAAAAAATTAGAATGTGCCAGTGTGCCCCTTGTACATTTCCAATCTTTCAGTAATGCTGAGGCTGTAGTCTTTCAAGAGCAATATTTCGCACAAATGTGTGAATAAATCTGCCCGTTAATTGTTTTACGACTATCTAATTTTTGAGTGTGATTGTGAATTACGGATATATCGAGAGATATGACATGACATGATATTCCATTTCCAGTGATAATTTGTTTATGATCATTTTGCAGAAATATGAGTATAAAATGTAGGTGACAAAAAGTAAATGTGAAATTAAACAACTATTTGAACTATATTTTGACAGTTTATTACCATGTTTTGCCGGTTGCAATTAACTAAATATTTTTATTGGATTTATAATCAAGTTATATATGGTAATTAAAATACACGGGTCGACATGTTTTCACTTTCGTTTTTCATAATTGGCGTCTCGTCAATAATTAAGGTAGCATAAAACGGAAATTGTGTTTATGTGTCATCTCTATTATAAGTAGATAAATAAAAGAGTACATCTTTTTGTGCGATTGAAATCAAGCACACTTTTTTACTAAATAAATTTATCTAAAAATTATATTTATTCAAACTTTGAAGAAGAAATTTAGTTCAACTTTCCTGCTATTTTTGAATAGTGAATAATTTGATTATATCCAAATATTTCCTGAAGGCATACATTTCAATCCCATTTCGTATTCAGTATTGAACTAAATTAGAGCCAAATAAATCAATAAACATAAAAAGTAATTTGTGCGTTATATGCATGACAGGCATCACACGTCAAATTAAATTATTCATTATTAGACATTTAAACGTGGTTGTTGATTGTGCGAGAAGCATACAAGTGCTGATGTTTAAATGCCATAAAAAGTTTAACGGTAAACATGGTTGAATGCAGATGATATGACTTGCAGTGAAATTATGATAATTAATTTATACGATGATGAGATGGGTAGCAAATTATGAATACAAAGTGGATATACCTGAATATTATTCCTTAATTTTTAATGAAATAAACACGCCGCGCGCAGCAACTGACAAATAAACAAATAGCACATTTGAAATTAACGAACCATATCATTCAATAATTATAATATTTTCACACCTTATAGCACCACCATCACCAATTCATATTTTCTCCTCGTCATCCTCCTAAAAATTCTCGCTCATCCCTGATATAAATGTACAATACTCAATGTCAAAGTCAACAGAATGCATATAATAAGCCTTCGTTGCAATAAATGATTGAATCTTAGAAATACATTTAAAAATTTTTTATAGATGGGTGCTTGTGCCAACTGGCATTCATTTAAGAAAAAAACCACCTCCTTTTCCTTTAATTATGCATGCATGGTTAGTTCCGATGGGCATCACTTTTCTTTCATATTCTTATTGCAGCCACTCGTCCACACTTACTTGCACTTGCGTCCATCCTTTAAAACAACCATAAACCTCCAACAAAAACAGTTAAAACGGCTGTGAAAGCATTTTTATAAAATGTTTGATTGAAAAAAATTATGAACTAAAGTGATTGAACTCGAAATTCCATTATTGGGCTTGTCCGTCACGTGCTAGAGCGCCTGTCGGTCAGGACATTATTTTAAACATCCTCTTTATTCAAAAATAATCCTCTTTGTAAATACAACAAGCTTGCTTGTTACTCTCTCAGCTTTTGTCAATTTCTCTTCTTTCTCTGCCAATATAACTAAATAAAAGTACTTGATAATTTCTTCTTTTTTAATCATCTAATGATAATTAAATTGTCTTGATTGTTATAAAATAAAAAGTAAAATGTCGATGCAGTTTCTTTATATGGTTATTATTGACCACGACATGATTCTAATTTATTACCTGCATCTGCATCTGACCGAGTATAATTATTGCTTATTTTCTTACATCTCTTAAGCACAGTAGTCGGTACTTGTCATAACGCGTTGTGTGTGTGTATGTTTGTAAAAAGTGAGATTTTTTTCTTGCTGTGACAGATAAAGCATTAAAAACACGTCATAATTAATCCTGTACACAATGCTATTAAAGCGTGTCATCTTGTTAAATGCCTTTTGTGCTCAAGTTCAAGAACATTTTTTTGAAGTATAAAAAGCAGCTTTCTTGTATTTTCAGGTTTTATATTTCGAAGAAAGTCTTTTTCAAGATCATTGTATTTTGCATTGATTGTTAATCATATTGTTTGACAAGGCTGATATTGATAAGAATGACGATAAATATACAGCCGTGAAGGCATGTGTGCTATTCATTGTTGTGATTTCGGCCTGTTAATTGACACGAACTATTATAGACATCTCGTCATTTTCAAACATCTTATCTTGATTTTAATAATGTTAGTAGCTGTTTATGGGCAGAAGTGTGATGGGGTGTCCAAAGAAATTATAAGAAGCTGCTGTGTGCTGTGCATGCAAGCTCATAAGAATCGGAAGTTAATTAGCAGCAAGTAAAATTATAGATACCTACCTACACTGCTCATGTCTGTACAAAAGATTGAGATTGTCTTTGAAAATAAAAACATGAATGAATGAATGAAAGAAATGAAGTTATTTTTTTTGGATTATCACCTTATCCAAATTTATCATAAACCACTGTTAAAAATGCACAAAGCAATTTATGCACCTTGCATTCACAAACATCATTCATACTACATTTATTTTCTATGAATGATTATTAAATTGCTATTATTATGTACCAAGCGTACACTCACTTTTAAAAACACTTTTTCCTTTCTTTAGTTAAAAACGAAAAACTTTTCTTCTTGTAATAGTACTTGTTCGAGAACAAAGTGAATTGACTCTTAGAGCTGAAGGCTGAAAGATGACATATGTGAAAACGAAAAAAAGCTCACTTTTGTTTCTTTTGGCGTTTTCAGTCAAGTTGTTGCTGTTGTTGTCGGTGGGGATGATTATGATGATATTGTGCATTCATGGTGGTTATTGCAGTTTGGTGGCGTTTTGCATCGTAATTAAGTAAGTATCATCATGAATCATGGCTATTATGATGCTCATCATTTTCACTGAGCGATATGATTATTCACGAAAGCATATATACCGAGATAGATAGACATACAATGTGTATGTAAATGCTATACTTTAATTGTATTAATGGCAATAAATAAAAATAAGCACAGAAGAGGCTTAGAGGGATTTTTAATACTGGTTTGTCTAGATAGGTTTTTAGTTCAAGAGGTTTGTATGTTTCAGTAAAAGCAAAATGCAAAATCATGCGTGCGCAATTTAATAATCTTCTTCCTTCGCTGTTTGGCAGTCAAGTAGACTTGCTCGATGATACATACTATACAACACAACAATACAAAACAACTGTACAGGATAATTGATACAAAACAGTAGGGAGCCTTTCTTTACAACCGAAATTCAATTGAAGAGTCAGTTAAAAAAATAATAAGTGCTAACATAACAATGTTCAGATTAAATTGAAAAATGCAACAACAAGTGTAGTGAGTGATATTATGATGAGAAAAAATCTACAAGAGGCGAGTACCACTAAACTAAGCATTATGGTTTTTATGAAAGTTTTATTTATCATTATCGTTTTGATTCTCTCGTTAAAAAATATTATTAGCTTATCTGTCTTCTTCTAGAACTGTACAAGTGTGCAGAATCAAATGATTATTTACGAATTAGAGGTGCGGAGACTGAAAATGAAAATTGTTGCTTCTCAATGCTCTATGATTCTCTCGTTAAAAAATATTATTAGCTTATCTGTCTTCTTCTAGAACTGTACAAGTGTGCAGAATCAAATGATTATTTACGAATTAGAGGTGCGGAGACTGAAAATGAAAATCGTTGCTTAAGATAGCTTCTCAATGCTCTCTTCTCATCATCTTCTTCATGTCGTATGGAGGATTAAAATGATAAAGCATATTCGAGTATACAAAAAAATGTTAAAGTGGTTGAAAGTTTTCACTGACTTGGTTTCGCTGACTCTCTTGCTTCGGGCATCAATTTTCTCTTTTCCTGACAAAAAAAACCATGCAATATTGTGTTAACGGAAGAACAGGTAAATGAACTGACGAACTACTGACAAGATAAAAACCGATTATTCGGAAATTACACCCAAAAATACAATAGAAATACCAGCATTTATTATTCTCTTTTTTTCTTCCTGTGTTAATGACAGCATGTCGTGGTTCCTTTTGGTCGACTCGACTGCCTAATGAGCCGGAAGTAAATGCTTTTCCATGAATTAAATAGCTACTATAAAAATATGCATTACATTAAAATGAAACCCAAAATGTCAAATATTTACATTAATCAACGGTACAAGATTTTTAAAATGTTTTACCGTTACGATATACCACTTCGAAGATCTATTACCAGTTTTTTTTGCTGTTCGAAATAATTGACAAGATAATTATCTTCTGTTCACTTAAGTGTAATGTAATATATCTATAAATTTGTCGTATTATTTCAAAAAAGTATAAAATTACAAGATGGCAGAAAGCAGATACGCATGCGTGCATTTTTTGTAACCTTGCATTGTGTAAGTACCAGAATCTTCTCTACAAATCATGGTAAATATTATCATTACATTCACGATTATACATAATCTAAAGCGTATCATTATTCTCATCATCACCCAAGTGAAAAAATATGTATCCAACTTCCTATACTCTATTCTCCCGTATAACAGTAGAACAGTATAATTTTCATGTGATGATATTTATGATGAATGACTTGAATAAAAAGGGAAGCCAAAGCAAATGACAGCAAGTTTTTAACAACCGTAAACTACAATTATTGTTACAGTGAAAAATTGTAGCATGATGTTTTGATTGTTTACACCTCGCATACTCCTGTTTCCCAACTTGCTACACACGGTCGTGCGTGGATTTATAACAATCAAAGATACAACAACAATAACAGCAAAACGGAACTTCTTTTTGCAAAAAAGTATGTTTTTCAATTTATAGAATCAACTTGACACAGCAGGAGGGAATATTTTTATTGTGATTTGTAATGAAAATTTTGCCAATATTTTTAAATAGAAATGTTTTTCTCCTGGTATTGCTTGTTCAAAATATACTTCCTTTAAAAAAGTTAATTAAAATAATTTAATGACTATTAAAAATAAAATATGCATTCTTAGCAAGAAGCAATATTTTTTTCAATTTTCTTAAATTCTTTCCATAAAACCGTTTTACTTGCTATACATATATTTAGTAGCGATAATGCGGGTTAGGTGGTGTGGTGTAAGTGATTCGAAGAATGGAAACTTGAGGCGCTCGTCGACAAGATGTGAAATTCGCACCTTTTAGCATACCAAATGTGTTCACGGTTTTGCATTAAAGTTAAATTACATGCAGCTGTGGTGGTGGTGCCTGGTTGTCTTTGTCTGTCTAACTTGTTTCTTCAAGGAAAAGGTTATCATTTGATTCATGACCACTGCAAAAGTTTTCACTTGTCTGTCAATTCCTAATAAGGTTGACTTACACTTGTTGCCTGAACTTTTGTCACATATTCATTTTGTTAATTAACCGAGCGTGCATACTGCATACCTTTAGAAGCCATAAATATTCGAGAATGTATAAATAGCTCAGCCCTATAACTAGCTTGTCCAACTGCCATATTGATTGAAGTGAGTTACACCCAAACATCTTTTGTTCTTTCAATATTACTCACAAATTATTTTATTTTATTAGTTGATTACTTGTTCAGCTAATTCAATTCTTCCAACTAACAAACCCGAATTAGATACATTTACCTTTTTCAACAGAACTAAAACACATTCCTACTGCTTTGTTTTATCCTTCTACTATTGTCATTGAACAATTGGAATTTGAATATTTCTGATAAATTGCGGCCTGACACCACACACCAAAGTTGACAACACCTTATACACCTTTTATACATGAATATTACCTTGTTTGCACCGTTGTTGCACCTGTCTCCTCTGACGTGCGTCTCTGCCAGAAATATGTCCAATGTCAATGACATGTTTCGCAGGAGCAGCAACGGTATATCATATTATCATCTTAAAAGAAATATTTGTCTTTGTTGTTGGTGACTTTATTTGGAAGTCCCTATCACCGCAGAGCGGCACAATTACAGGTTGACTTTATTTCTTCAAAAACTGGATCCATTCTTCTGCTCTTTTTTTCTGATAAAAATATTTAGCTCAAGTTCAGTTCACAGCAAAAGATGACTCCGAACTGTATATATTTTTCAAAAAAAGATTCATTATATCAATCATGTTAGCAGGGTAAATGTCATTACCAACAACTGATTACAATCATAACCATAAAACATGTGTGTGTGTATTTCTCAATTTTTGCACACATTCAACTATTTTTGGTAATTCCTTACACGTCTCTCTGCTATTCGCATTTCGCCTGTTTCGCTTTTGTGAATATATGTGCCTGCAATAAATAATAAAATGAGATGTATGAATGGCATGTCAAAAGTTGACCATAATAGCGTCTGTATTTGTAAATCGCAGCAGCACATCTTCCCAAGCTATTCGCAATTCCATACTCAATACTTGTTGGCATGTGGCAAACCGAACCAAAACGTCACGTCATCAAATGTCAAAATCACAATTCCTAAACATATTTGCAAAAAATAGACTACATATTTATAGTATTTTTTTACCTTAAAGCATATCTGATTGTAATTTTGCGGTAAACCATTAATACCTTTTTAGACATTCATGTCATTTTATAAATGTACCTATCTATTTAACAAGGTTTTGCCCGCAAAATAATATTCATGCTGATTGTTTCTTCGGTT
>JAHZMV010001028.1:0-14119 GCA_027743765.1 Coecobrya sp. COE2
ATCCATTCATTTTAATCTACCTATATCACATTAACACCTTCATTCACGATGAGATCATTATAATTACCGTAGCTTATGCTATATTAATGTATACCTAATAACATGTATTGTAAAGTTTAGATGTAGAGATAACAACTAAACGTATAAATTTACACTTACTGCAATTTTACTTACTGTTTGATACTATTCATAAGACTATGAGACCAGTAACTTTTAGCGTTAATCTGTTTTGATTGTACTCTCACGTTTAATACATTATAAGGTCATCATCCATATTTGTATACCACTATCATAAAATATGCATTAGGCTTGAATAATTACTTCATTTTAGCAAATCAGTGTTTAAGCACCTAACTTTAATACGTTTGAGGAAAGACACAATCAACATTCCAAGCATTTTCACCACATTATAACTATTTACATGTCCTATGTAAACTTTAAGAGAAAGTTTTAGTTTCCAAGAACGTTTCAACGAAAGTTACAACACAACTTTTGTGTTATAATAATCGGGTAGTACGCACACCTTTCATATCACCATCTTGTTATTTGTTATTCGATTCATTAGTAAATGAATGCATGTTTGTTAAATGGCAATCACACAAGTTAGTGTTTGGTGTTTATCTTTTTTATTCCATAATTTCAATTCATTTTTCACCCCACAAATTACTCATTATGACCATGTGTGATAAGCTGTATACAAAGCGAGTTCATGCAAACATTTCTGATGATATTTACCACGTGCGATGTATGTATGTATGGCCTTTCAAACATTTCTGTTTTCCTCTTCATTATTATTCTACTTTCTATTTTCCTCGCTCGGTTTTAGTACGTCAACACTGTCTCCACACATTTTCGTTCCCTGTGAAAAAGGAGAAGTCCAAGTAATGTTTTCAAAAGTTCACCAGTGCATCTGGTATGCTTTCATCCAACTAAACCGAAACCACTACTGTTTTAATCTAAAGTAAACAGTAGAACAAAATACATAAATCTTTCTCTTTTCATTCTACCTCGTTTGAAGTACTGAATCCTGATGAAATAAGCACATACATACAAAGAGAAAACCGTGTGTGCTAAATAAACTAAAATTTGAACTCTTAACTTGGGTATACCTGAAATCACAAAGAAATTAAATATCTCAGCATTCTGCGTCATGTCTATTCGCATAACTTGGCGTCTGGCGGTTAACAATCCGTTGAATTCAAATCGAAATAATTAAAAATTCTAAATGATTCATAATGTACCCCATTCCATTTCATTCAAATGATAAATTTTACACTGAGAAAATGCATCTCTCACAATTCGAAACTTAGTGGTATAATATTTGTAATTTCTTGCAGAACCAAGACCCGACACTACTGGTTAATTAGACAATGCGGTTTACATAAGTGTGCCCTAAAACAACTATACACAAAGCAATACTGCTTTTAAAATGGGAGACAACTAATCAGATGTCAAAAGATCTACAAAAGAATAATGTTTGCATTGAGGTAACCAGTGATAATGTGAATTAAATCCTTTCTTACATCACTTTCACTAAATTCTCAATCCCCCACGGCCAATGTATACAAGAAACGAAGGCTTATGTCGCTCACTTACCACGTGTAATTTGTAATTATATCGTAACAGTTATAATACATATGTCATCGTATCATATCAATGCCTTTCTCCCGTGAGAATATCAGCGTCTAGTATACAAATAGTCACCTTCAACGGTAAATGTTTGTATGAGGAAAGCTATAGTTAATGCGACATAATCCGCTCCTCTCCTGTCGTTTAATTTCCTTTTGTAATCTCTTGTGCATCCTTCCTTTTCATCTTGTGTTTCTCTCCTTAAAATGCTACTCAACTGGCATTAATTCTGTTTCGAACGTCATGACTCGGGACGGCGAAAAAAGTCGACACAGTGTAACAAATTGAGAAAGATTTTTTTCTGGGTGCAATGTACTATCATTTTGGAATTCTAGCAATATGATCTTCTGTTTGTGTCAAACATATTTTATGTCTGTTTCTAACCAATATTATATAATTTTTACTAGTGTAAAATCATCCTCATATATAATCATTACTGTATATGTATAGTGTGGTTCTTATAGTCTTTTCGCTGTAATATGTTTATTATCACCTTGTTATGTGCTTGCCGTGCATGGTTTTCTCTCTAGTTTAAAAAAAGAGCTAGTTAGTACGCAGTAACCCTTTCTCCTCCTCATCTTCACCTTCATACC
Source organism: Coecobrya sp. COE2 (assembly GCA_027743765.1). NCBI lineage: Eukaryota > Metazoa > Arthropoda > Collembola > Entomobryomorpha > Entomobryidae > Coecobrya > Coecobrya sp. COE2. The sequence goes on from JAHZMV010001028.1 coordinate 2,223, forward strand.
AGCTGGCGTGAAGCTGATTACCGTAACAATGATAATTATTGTTATTAGCGTTCCTTCTCCCTGAACAATGACGAGCATTACTTCCTGTTGTTGCCGCTGTGGTTGATGCACCACCACAGCATTTGCCATCACAAACCTTGGCTCGACCAGTTGTGGCAGTAGCGGATGAATTGCTTCTGCTGTCGACCACAGAGCCGGAGCCAAAACTGGTGGTGTCATCAGTTCCATAATCAGAGGCAAAGTCACAATGGTCCGTTTGCTCCCTGTGAAAATCTAGGGCTTTCCGGTTGGGAAAAATGCTGTCACAATGTGAACACCTGTAATTTGTAATGAGACAGAAGATGTGAACAGTGAATTACTGCTATGAATGAGGTAGATGAGTGTAATATACGGTCTTGTCATAAGTGGTATGGAAAGAGAAGTATCAAGTAAAGGGATAAAAGGGATTAATTAATTAAAAGGATCACGTGGTAAGGCACACACGCGGAGGAGATCAGGTTTAAACGCTCTCAAATGTATACATTTGGCCTTTAGCAAAGCACTGGACTAGTAGTTTACACAGCAGCAGAGTAAGCTTTTTTGATAGTAAAGAAATGAAATAAGATTTATGATAAAAAAGGCAAACGCATAAGCAAAAAAGGTTCTATACGGAAAAATAACATTCAAAGCATACAAAAAGAGTCTTTCATGTCAAAAGCTACTTTCATTATAAATATATACACAAAGCAGTATTTCATCCGTCCCCTGTGCTGCTAATTCCCTTGAAAAAGAAAACTCACGCTGGAAAGTGAGGGAATTTCTAAGAACAGAATATACAAAACCATCCTATTACTATAGACTTATGCCTTGTGTACTTCTGAGGGACCTTCCTGATAGGAATCAGAAAGGAGTAAACTTGTTTTTTATAAAGCTGCTAAATGATAAATGACGAAATGAATGTTTTCTCATATATAGGGAATCTGTCGAAAGAAGAAAGGAGTGAACAAATCGCATGTTTTCTGCTTTATTAGACAACATATTTCTCACGTTCTTACGGGGCAACCTTAAGCATTCCCACTGAAAAGCCTAGCTTGCACACTTTTTCCCGGAAGAAAAAAACAACAGTCTTTATAGTGCAGGCCTTCTAGTGCAGACTTCCTCGTTCATTTTATTGGCTTTATATTCTGTCATATAGAAGTTATAATGTATTGTGTTATTGAGAAAATGCACAGGAAGTACCGTCTCATCTTGCCTTGGAGAGTAGTATGTTGTTTGAAATGTAATATTGTATACACTTTTTGGTCGTATATCTGTCATGCCACGTGCAAGGAGTGCATAAATAAAAAGAAAATGAACACGAATTTTACCATTGCCTTACTTTTAAACTATTACTTAATATATTGTGCGCTTGTATAAATACAGACGGAAGAATAATTTCACCTTGGAAGATTATCACATATCATTTATGTTTACCACTGTCTGATTACTAGAGCAGTACATTTTTTACTAGAGCAGTACGAGCAAGCAGTAAACGGATAAGCAACAATTCTGTAAAGTGAACTGGCTCTATTTCCTTCCCACTTGCTCAGTTTCCCACTTCTACAGTACTAATAATGGAGCATGGAGCAATTTCAGTCATAGACAGACGTTTTTCCGACATACGTTATTACTTTTTCCCTTTTCTACTCGTTCCTGTTTTTCACACACGCTTTTTACCAAATAGACATAGCAATTTCAGTCATAGACAGACGTTTTTCCGACATACGTTATTACTTTTTCCCTTTTCTACTCGTTCCTGTTTTTCACACACGCTTTTTACCAAATAGACAACCAACTAGTAGTACTACTTCAGCCTAAATATTTTACCTGACTCTTCTTCGTTTCGTCTTCTCTCGTTCATTCAAGATTAATGTGAGCTAATTCCTGTCAAGCTTTCTTTTTCCCTTCCAACGCAGACAGCAAAGTGGGTGAGGTTGAGCGTATGAAGGACCAAAAAAAGAAATAACGCGATGGAGAAAATGCCTGGTCGACAACAATGTACATGTACCAATGTATATAATATACATTCAGAGAGCTCTGCACTTTCAGACGTTACACCCCGTGAATTTTAGAAAGCATCTAGTATAGTTATATATCAAATAATAAAGCGAAACAACACACTAAACCCTTCCAACAATTGCAATGAGCAAAACCATACGTACATCAGCAAGATAGCACGGAACTCGCTTTCTCCTTTAAAGCCCCAGCACCGTTTATTCAACTCGTTAGATATGCACAAATGTTGTTGTTGTGTGTTTGCTGGAGGATTCCACTATTCTTGTCGTCACTAAAGACACCTTTTCATCGTTTCACGTTTTTGCTTATTCTCTGTCCTCATGTTCATTTTCCNCTTATTCTCTGTCCTCATGTTCATTTTCCTTATATCTCTCTTTTTACTTCTTCCATGTTTTCTGTCTAGTAAGATACAAGCAAGGTAGGCAATGTGTATATTTATAATGTGTGAATCCCTAGATTTGGCATATAGTATTCTTTCACTTTTATAATATGGACAACAGAACAAGTGGTGAAGTGTCTACAAAACAATTTTATTGGGTCGAGTCCTTATATTGAGAGAAAGAAGAGTGGGTAAAGCAAGAAAATCTTCAGAGGATTCCACAAGAGTCTTTGCGCTTACTACCACTTCTTCCATTTTTCTTTTCAGTGGAGCAACAACGAGCAAATCCATTATTTTCTCATACAACCACCAAACAACCGTACAAATAATAATATAGGAGAGGAAATAGAAGAACATACATCCAGAGTATTACCGAGACTACTTACTTAGTTCTACTAGGCTGCTTCTGATCACAAGTGTTTTTATGACGCGGGTAGAGCTGACTGAAAGCTATTATTTTCTTTTCATTCCTACTGCTATATCATCATCATCAAGATCAACTTTTTAGTGGCATTTATTATTGTAGTGTTTCCCGGATATGTTTATATTATTTCATAGTCCCGTCTTCAACGAATAACCACTTTACACACAATTCATATATTACGAAAAAGGGAAAAGTCATACCTAAATATACTTATGAAATAAGGAGTAGGAACAACAGAACCTAAAAAGGAGCATGAGGCATGACTCCGTCTCTGTTGAAATGTTTTCCTACAGCATTTTGTCAACTTTCATTCAACATACCAACGCGAATATCATTCTCAATGTTCATTGTATGTGAAAACTGTAAAGAGAGAAAGCATATTATGCTGAGTGGTGGATTGAGTAAGGTTGGTAATGATAAAGAAAAAAACGTACTTTTCAGGGACAGACAGGAGACAGACATATTGAACGAGATAAAGGCATGCATGCACAACCATCATCAATAAAAAATGAATACAATACCACAACATCACATTTTATTTTTATTGCCTACTTATTCAAAATTGCGGCATTTTTTGTATTGGAACAAAGAACTGGATATTGGATACATGCTTGGAGTCAAACAGAATTGTAAATACATCAACACAGTGTATCATTTTGAATTTTGCTTACTAAATATGATCGCATTTTCTCGTAAAACTGGAAATTGACTCACCCATAATGCTTCTTCTTTTCTTGGTGATCAGCAAGTTTCTTGATTGTTGCGAATGTACGATCACACACTTCGCACGTAAGAACTTCTTCCCCATCATCATCGTCGTCGTCGTCTGTTATAAAAGAAAGAAAAAATACATGGATGCATGAAAATTCTCCGCGTTTGTAATTTTGTCTATATAAAGTAAAATGTGCAACTTGACATTACATAACCAAAGAACCATATTATATCATTAATAATCATGAGAAGGATCTACACGTGAAAGTCTAAAACGTGCTTACGTGACATTTAAATGTATGTATAATAATAGCACCAGCTTTGACAAGTTACAACTTTGGCAGTTATAACTGTTTGTATCCTTGTAGAAAAACTACTAGTCCCTGTAACTTATTGCTACGATGCGAATAAACTTACTGGATCAAAAATTTATCTTATTTAAAATTCCATCTTCAAGGATTGCGTTTCCTCATGTTACAGTATTGTATGCTTACTGTTATTGTCAAGGTCAAGAGACTAAGAACTACGTAGAAAAGATTCTAACAATTGTATAACACTAAGGAGTCTATTAGTTAACTGTGTTTTTAGTATATTATACGTAAAACCATAATACGTAGTTCTAAATTAATATATTACTAAAATGCAAGGCTTCAAATGTTTTAAACTGTAAATTTTATGACATAAACACTGTGAATATCACATCAGGTTTAGAAAATGTGGTTTTGACTTACCAATAAAGTTTTATACTATTTTTGTCTGTGAAATATATGTTCATGATGCGACTAAAAGTAATTTCACGACTGCCATTGTGAAACCAAAAGGTCTACGTATAGCGAAATGCCTGGAGTAATGCATAAATTTATCTGACTGAACAGTATTTTGGTAATAAAACTGTTTTGTAGAGTTATCCATCTGGTTTCTATTTTTACGAGTGCGCATCATGTTTCCATCAATGCAATTAAGTTAGCAAGGAAGAAATAAATAGCATAATATATTATCTCTCTCTGAGGAATAAATAAAATAGAAACTGAAATCATCGTAAACTATACTCAACTGATCAGCAGCAGCAACAACAAATTACAAAATTGCGTATGAAATCTTCCAATGGTGAAAATTGGTCCCAATAATAAAAATTGACGTTACCAACAACTCTGATTTTGCGTGATGGCCACTTTTTAATTCATTCAATCACGTCCACGATTTGAGAACGATTGCGACTGAAATTATAGTGGTGAGTGAAAGCAAATGAATGGAGCAGAAAGCTATAGGTATAAAGTACCATAACATCCCACGAACGAATGTCTATAAACACGCAAGCATTTCTTATCATTGCTATCATCATTATCACTGAAGCAATCAGCATCGAAGCGTTTGTCTACTTTCTATATAGATTCAAACATTTGTCTGTAAATAAATGTAGCAGTGAAAGCGCTATTCTGAATCTGAACAAAAGGCGCATCATCAACGAATAGTCTTGCCACTTTGCTATGGATGTAATTAAACCATAACGTAAATTACTTTCCTGTGAGTCTTCTCTTCAAGCCGTATACCTTCGTCTATGTCCATAACTGGCATTTTATGCGTCAGTAGTGCCAGTGAGATTTTAATGTGCTTTTTACGATGTAAAACGCTAGTTGGCATCATCGTGTAAGTTGCACTGAGTCAGCTAACAAGCTGAGATTGATTCCATTAATTTATAAGCTTGTTTTCATTATTACATGTTCTCTCGTTCACCCTGATTTCTCTTTTTTTAGCTTCGTATTTTAATACTCACAAGACATGCCAAACGAGAAGAGAAAGAGGAATAAGAATGTTGCTCGGTCTCGATGCATGTAATTTTAGGGTGAATAAGTGAGCTGAAAAATGTGATTATGACAAACTATATAAAAAATGCAATAACACGCTAAAGGGTGTATCCGTAAGCACCATGATGAAGGAGGGTTGAGCAAAGCAATTGTGTCTGGAGTATAATCATCGACATCAGTCCTGTTCATCTTCTGTGCATATAGTATCACACAATAACCAGAACTGAACCAGAAATTTACACACATAAAAGAAAGGAAAACTATAGGGAAGAGGGCACAAGAGCTTAGCATGGGATTAAATTACATTCCCCACCAAAGAAAAAAGAAATTCTAGTAAAAATAGAGAAAAAGAAGGGATTTTCTCTTCTAAGGAAAATAGAAAGAAAGTTTGTGTGCGTACACATATTAAGGCTTTCTCATGTTATTCACATCGTATAATTTGTATATAAATGAATAGTTGTTGTTAAGTGCTGATGATCATGGGTGTAAATAATGACGACGTATTTGCCACTGGTCTCGAACACAGGAATGAAGCATTCATCTCATTCTGTCACTGACAGCGAGTGTGGAAGGTTCTCCCTTACATCGCTTAGCTGGTTTTAAGTGTATCAGGCTGATTTGCATTCACAGTGTGTGTTGGCAAATGAAGCTACGATAATGGAGCAGACACATTAGATCGTTATTTGCGGTTGTGTAGTTCGTTATGATGGGAATGTAGGAAGAAAGCAAAAACAAGATCGCAAAAGCAATAAAAGTTTTCGTACGTATTTTACGTGGAGATTTAGGAAGCGAAAAAAATCTTATAGAATACGGTATAGTAATCGTACATGGTTGGTTGCATGTACATATTTTAAGGTAGATATAGTTTGTGTACATCTTAACGTTGCCGTATGCTCATCCATTTGATATATTATTATTCTGTCTCTGGCAACAAATGGTCGTTCGTCTATGGATTTTACCCCCGTCTTTTCTTTCAGATTCCTTAAAAAAGATGGATTTAAGAGCTCAAAGTTTAAGCTTCTTTATTTTTTTATTTTCGTGCATGCTGTAAATACAACTAGGTATATATACACTTTCAATTAGTAGACCTACTTCCGAGAAGGCATACTATACGGGCTGCAATGAAGTATAGATAGGTGGAAATCTGAGAAGGTCGTTCGTCGTTCATGCACAGGTACTTAATTTTGAAAAACTAAGGAAGCTTAAGTTTTCCGAATAAAAATCTCATGGATAGAATTGAAGGTTTCCTACATACGCTCTCCGACAGATTCCACGGGTACAGTTTTCTGGGAAAACACACGATTGTAAACATCTCAGCATTCAAGAAAATAGCATGAAATTATGTTGAAAAAAAACAATCAACTTTATCGGCTATCCAACCACTATAATCATCAAAGAGGAAGCGATCATCGACCGTTGCATTGTTGCTCACTCGAGTTCACCTTGAGTATGTTCATGATTTTGTAAAAAAAAGTTTGTTTGCATTAGTAGCCTTCCGCTGCCGGATACACTGTCGAATTCTCGAATTTAAGGAAACAAGGATTCCACTCGCCAGATGCGGCTACCTTAATTTTCATGCAGGCTTAATTCCAACAATTCGATGCCCTCCTTGTATTATTACAAGAGATTTCAGGTACATTTATTTATCTGCATTGTATTTGTTGTAGTTTTGCTGCAATTCCCTGTATGCCCGACAAGATTGATGTATGAAAAGTTGGAATTGAAATAACTTTTCCATTTTTCCATGCCACTACACTATTTTTGTCAGTTCAAATTTTCAATGTGCCCCTAAAGATTAGTCCCGAATCACATAGCAAGTCAGTAGTCATTGTAATACAGAATATTTCCTACCACTGGGCAGACTATATGGCAATATGTACATCACTATCTCCAATTTATTGCTGTGCACATTTGTTTCTTGCTTAAATTATTTAGCTGTTACCTTTCTGCTATTTATTTTATTTTACACAAGATTTTATTTTATATTAGTTCTTTCATGGTATTAAAATTAAAATACTTTAAAAGATACTCTGTGAATCTTTGAAAAATTCAAATTGTCAACAGTGTCAGAGACATGCTCTACCACGCATGTAAAATGGTTAGGTTTGAAGAAGCAAAGGATTTGATTGTCACAAGTTATAATAAAGAACCCTAGAAAACCAGAACGAAACAACAAACAACGACCATTTTATTTCTTCCTTACTAACACCTTGCTTCTTCAATTTGAAAGACAAATGATACGTGCAATGCACGCAAAGTGTTCCAAGATCTTCCAGGAACTAAAAAAAACCATTTCAACTTATTGTACATGTTTATTGTACAGTACTGCATATATTTCCCATAGTCAGTTCCACACTAGCTTTTATTGAAATACTTGTCACGTCCAAAAATCCACTCATGCTTTGTAAGCAAGCAGTAAAATACGAACTAGACCACTTTACTTTTGAAAGGTTGGTGATGCTGCTTAGTATAAATAAATTCTCTATCTTTATTTATACAAAATGACTCTTTTAGTCCTGTGTACTTTAGTTTTCTTAGCGGAAGGAATGCAAGTTTTTTTGCGTTTTCAGGAAACAAAATTTACTTACACATGCGTGTTCATGGACATAACAGGTAAGAGATTTCCTGAAAGTTAATATTATGCTCCTTTTAGCTGGTACGAAGAAAGGCATTCTAAATTTGAAGTTTGTTCAATTTCATGATTCATGGGGTTTCAAATGTTAAAATTCTCATACGTTGAGGAATGTAGAACTTTCTGTAAGTTTATATATACAATATTCATACTCTTCCAAACTTATCGGTTATGGCTTCAGTACAGCATAACAGAACAAGCCAAAGGTAAGTAAGTATGTACATGAAGAACGAGCAAATATACTACAACCTTAATTCGTTCCATTTCCCCAATACGGCCCAATAGCTATTAACGGATAAATAATAAAACCAAGAGCATCGTCATAATAAATAATTATAGGAATAGTAATATTCTGTGACAAGAACATTAGCGTTTACGAGATTTGAAAGAAACTTTATTTCAATCCTAATCCTACATACCCCTTTGATGTAAAACTTGATATTCTGGGTGTAAAAGGTAGTACAAATACACTCGCACATAATTTTGTTTTCCTGACCGAAGTCGGAAATTTTTTTGAGTTCAATAAACTGAAATGATTGGTTTGTCCAAAGACTGTTTACATAATATGCTAAAATTATACGTTTTAGTGCTTTGTACGTTTATAAGATAAGTTTTCAAAAACAACCATTTCTGAAATAACATTCGAATATTAGTAAAAAGTTGGAGACCAATATTTACAAATGGTGTTATATGCTTTATGTACATAGGCCTGTTTAATGCGCATTATGGCTACGTTGGTCATCGATCATTACTCATTACAATTACAGTGCTTTTGTGAGTTTAGAGGAGGAGAGTTACGGGGGCGAACTATAATTTTTTTCCAAAAGAGGTATGCGTAGGTATTATGTGTAATATTAGCTACATCGTTCAATTCCCTTTGTAGTCGTTGCCGTCACTGTTACATTGCCTTTTATGTTTTGTGTTTCATTTCCTTGCACAAACACGCACAGTAGTTAAGGCGGGGGAGTTCTCCGGAATACTTTTGAACTTAAGAAAATACAAAGGGGATTTGCTTATTATAAGTTTAATGATAATTACGGTAATAAATGAGGAGGAGGTATGGTTGTTGTGACTTGGTCTAGTCTACAACACAACATTATGCCGTTGTGAGTGGGTATCTATGATAAATGATCCATTTAACTCCTTTTATCCTAAGTTTCCACTTGTTGGGCAAAAGAAACAATCTCATTAATTTTCAAAATGCAATTCATATATAGTTACAATATATGCTTACAAACTTTATATTCATTGTTATTTGTCGTATACGTTCAAACGTGCTCTGTATGTATTAGTACTATTAATTACCGTTATAGGAAGTATTTAGATGCGAAAGGTGATTTAACTTTGGTATAATGTGTCTGTCCGTCTGTCATGATTCATGACTAGTTCACGAATAGATGGACATACAAATACTTTATGTCAACTGACGAGCACTTTTGAAAGGAATTTTTAGCGGATTTTAATATTTCCGTATACATGTATGATCAAACATATTAACTCTCTGCACTCAAAATGTCAATGTAAAAAAATACAATATAGGCACACTATAGTACTAGTACATTGCACCCTAAATTGCTACGAATTTAGTAGAATTAAAGATCACGACAAAAGATGCATATTAAATATGCTATTTAGGTACTATATATGTTGATGATTTTTGACGAGCTGTAGGCAGAAACTTCAACGTTTTCCCAAAAGTTACATAAAGGGACTATAAGTAAAATGGCATCTTCTTTTTTAAATGACAATCCAACTCTCTAAGCGAGCAAGCACGTATTTTATAAAAGTACCTAATAATATATGCATTAAAGCATTCCTTCCATTTCACTGCTGGACGACATGGTCTTGTTCAATGTTTATTAATGGAAGGTAATGTTACTATCAACTTATGCCGATGATGTTATCTACATAAGATGTATGGATGATGTTGGAGTAACAGTGTACTTCATCATTATTGTCAACAGCTTCCGGTAGTCATTTACTTCATGGTTTAAATAATATTTGTTATATTTTGGTTATCAAAAAGAAATATGTTCACAGCGAGGAAACCCACGCATAGAGTATACAGAACAGAATTATTTATTCTTTCATGACTTTCTCCTATTTTCTCTCCTACACTCTTCTATCACGCGATCTTGTGAAATTAAAGTAGATAGGAATAAGGAGCAGAGGTACAATATGTTATGAAGTGCCATAAAAAGTTTGAAGGCTTTTACCTAAATCCGAGTCCTCATCTTCATCTGTGGTTGTGAAGTCATCATCGAAGTCTTCCGCGTCACTGTCACCATCCTCATAGTCGCTGTCTGAATTTATGAAATTCTCGAAATCTCTGTTAAAGGTTGTATCGTCACCAGAACCCCCTCCACCTTCTAATTTATTCTCAGCGTCGTCTCCCCCATTTCCATTCAGATAATCTTGATATGATTTTGATGAGTTGAAACTTGCAGAGCTGCCGGCTGTGCTTCCATTTCCTCTCCCGATCTCTGGGTCTGCGGAAGGATAGTATGGTCTGTGCCACTGGGGTCTTAACCGGTTATAACGAATTCGTTTATCAGGTTTATGATCTGCACAAAGAAAAAAATAGATGAGTTCTATAATACCCTGTGCGCACATTTTATTTTTTTGTCTTTGGTCTAGGGGATATTCTAGGAATGGAGTTATAACTCGGAATCCCTAGTAGGCCTAGTAAGCTGCTCACCATTATTGCAATTTTTGTATTTAAGAAGTTGTCCTTGTATAGAATAGAACATTACGGGAAGGGGAAATGAAAATTATCTTCATTGCTTTTTCATGCATTCATTACTAAAAAGAACTTTTTTTCCCAAGACCTACTCTGGTTCCAAAACCTGAAGTATGTACATAAATATATAGTGGCCGTAAGAGTTTATTTTGACAATAACGAAACGGAAGAGGGAAACGTATGCACATGAATATTTAAATTTTGGTGGTGGAAGAGAAATTATTATTAATTTTCACTTTACATGCATAATACATCCACACCAAGTTTATGTAAATTTTTCATCGGATTGCCATTCTCCAGGGCATCTTTTCATTTTCTAGCATTTTAAAGATCCCAGTGCCACCTAAGTTATATGTTCCGCTCTTTTTAATGCCCGTTTGCATAAATAGATGGATATAATACAGCAATGTTTTTGTCCTTCAAACTTTTTTCTGTAGTGGTTTTCTTAAGAGCAAAGCACCTAGAGAACACGAAATTCCAGGTTTTATAAAAATGGGATTTTTCACTTTACCCCCCAACGAAATACATACATTTTTAAAGTGAAACTGTATCTTTTTTGTTAATCCTCCCTGACGCTCGTGTTATCCAGGTTGATGTTACTGACTTTAAGCCTTCCCTACAATTTCACCAAATAGTTCCGAGTACTATCATCAATGGTGTTTCTTCCACGTAGGTGGTTATGGGCTTGACATAAGCCATACAATCTTTCTTCATTCTTACGATGACATTACTCACCATCGTTTACAATCGTTTTTCTTCAAACGTACTGCATTACGCTGAAGTTCTCTTTTGATCCTAGCTTTCACTATACACTGCCCATACATTGGGTGTACTTTCTCTCTACCACGTCGTATGTCAGAAAAAATACATATCATCTTTGTCACCACCTTTTCGTCTTGATAGACATAAGTATTGCTATGCTGAACACTAACTATTACATGATAATATTATGTAGCAGTCAGTATTATGCTTTTATAAATCTCTCTTTGTTTGCAACTGAATATATGAAGTGGAAGCAAAACGATCATGGATATAGTAAGGAAAATGCTTAGCAGGGAAACTTGAGACTGCTTTTCGTGCATCAAGTCCTTATAATATTTATGCTAAACATTACAAATAATAAAAAAGACTTACCAGGAACTCTAACCCCGTTATCACGCTTGAAGGAGAAA
>JAHZMV010001029.1:0-15814 GCA_027743765.1 Coecobrya sp. COE2
CCAATCACCATTTTCATCCCCACAACCTTCCCAACAATGCCACCTCACCTTTTAACAACCACCACCCAGTCCCCCATACCATCCACTATCTTCGTAACCTCCAAAATACCTCCCACCTCAGCTTCCGTAGAAATAATCCCAGTTTCCCACTCCGCCGTCCACACAACAAATCCTCATCACGTGACCACCACCCCAAAAGGTAACACCACCCAAGAGGACGACAACGCTCCCTTATTTCCTGACATTTTAGAAATAAATTCGGATGCTGATGCTGACCCTAACTATCCTTCCCCCACAGGTCATTATCATCATGATGGAGGGCTGCTTCCTCCAAATCATCCCTCCAAACCCTCCACTGATGGCTATGATGAATACGAATTATTTGGTAGTTAACTTAAACCGTTATAAAAAATAAAGGCCTAATTTTTAAAAAAATATATTAACATTTTCCAAATCGCTTTTATTTTTAACGCCAGCCGAAAACGCCACCAGTAGTCCCGGTTGCGTTATGGAAGACAAGGAAAAATTCAAACGCAGCATAACGGCCACCGTTTACTCCAAAATCGACTCTGCCCCCACGATGCTCACCTTCCTGAAAAACGATGACTGCATTCGAACGCTCACCAAAAAAGGACATGAAACACTCCGCAGCCGTGGACTCCTCCTTCCCGAGTACCCCCTCCAATTGGAAGTGGAAGCTGCCGCGTACATCAACTCCCGCCTTTACCTCTTCGACTCCACACCCTCCGCCCAAAAAGTTTGGAGTTTCAAATTCAACGAAACCAAACGCGTTTACGATTTACCAGCACACTCTGTCATAAGCACGGATGCTTTCCTCCAAGTTTGTGGAGTGAAAAAACCCTCCAGAAACAACTTTAGAATAAAAGCTGTTGCCCAATTGGCTGGCGATCCCACCTGCATCCTGTACGATCAAAAGGGACAACCCCACCTTAGCGAAAGGGCGTCCAAGGAAAGTCTCAGTTTGGTGAAGGCCCTCCAATTTTTAATGAGGACGGAATTTTTAACGAGGTTCGAAAGCATCTTTTCCTGGTTGGATGAACCAAACGTTCCAACAACGTCCATTTACGTTTATGGAAGTAACGGTGAGCTTTACGAGGTTTTTAAGGATCCGGATTCGACGGTTATTTGGCCCGAGAGTAATTATAGGAGGGTGCCTTATGATAAAATGCCGATTCCAAAGCCGTTGAAAAAGAAGCCTTATGGGTTTGGAGGGGGTGGGGGCGGCGGGGGAGGGTGGTAGTTATGTAAAACCGTTTTTTGTATGAAAAAATTGAAATAAAAAAGCGTTTCTCTGTGCAACTACAACTGCTGGGGTGGATGGATGTATTTATTTTGCATAGTGTGTGGAGGTGGATAATTAAAGATAATTAAAAGCCCTGCTCATTTTTAAAAGAAGGTTATCGAACAAGTGGTTATCATTAAAGCAGGGATCATTATGGGTTGTTGTAATTGTGGATACATGTGTTCCAAACCAGGCATCTTGAAAATTTTAACTTGGGTCATGCGGTTAAAGTTTAATTATTTTTATTTGCTTTTTGCACGAGTTAATTTTTAATTGTGTTTTTTTTCTCGCTTGGTTTAATTACAGGTGCTTGGACTGACCTCTTTGATTTTTCTCAGTGTCGCATACAGTAACGCCAGGTATTTCAAGCATCGCTCAATCTTGGCCATCGATGCTCAACCTCCACTGGTGGAAGCGGAATGTGTGGAGTCGTTGGAAGGAGATAAGGAAGTGAACGACCTAATTAGGAAAAAACCGAGAGATGGGCCCTGTCCCCGGAAATGGATGATAATTACAGCTTGGAGCTTTTGCTCTATTAGCTTTATGGTGTCCCTGCTCATGTTTCTTGTTCTTCTTTGCGTGGACCTGAACAAAAATGGATTATTCAACCAGTTGGACTTTATTGGTCACATAATCGCTGGAATTTGCCTTCTCTTGGGAGCCATTTTGATTTTCTGCTTTGTTGGACTGGGGATTGGCAAGATTAACTGTAGGGATACCGATCGAACCGCTGAGGCCCTGCAGTTTTGTGTAGAAATACGAGATAGAACCTTTGAACCGACAACCTTTGGAATTGGAGGGGTAAAGTGAACCCGAGTTTTAAAAAAAGTATTTTAATTAGCTTAGCTATTTAGTTAAGTTTTTATGTGTGTGCATTTTTTTAATCAATTTCAGGGGATTATACTCCTTAACGCTATCATGTACTTTATTCTCGGGCTTGTAATTAACAAACAGTAAGATAACCACTGTTATCATCAAAAATGATTATTTTGTAAGAAAACATGATTGTTAAACCTTTTTTATTCACTCCAATAAAAATAATTATCTGTATAATTATGTGTGTAAGCTTGTCTGTATATTTAAATGGTTAGTTAAGTAGCACCATTTAAGTCAGAAAAACTCATCGTAATTCATCCTTCCAAATTCGCGTTCCACCACCTCAGAAATCACAACCTCTCCATTCCACCCACAACCCAGACAGCTTACATGGATACGTCAACCACGGGGCAACCTGAAACACCCACCTCAACACCTTCCAAATCTACCATTTTCATTCCCACAATGCCACCTCACCTTTTAACAGCCACCACCCTAGCCCTCCACTGTCTTCATAACCTCCAAAATTCAAAATTCCTCCTACACCACCCCGAAGGTTCCACCCAAGAGGACGACAACGGCTTATTTCCTGACGTTTTAGAAATAAAGTCGGATTCTGATAACCTTAACTATCCTTCCTACACAGGTCATCATAATGATGATAAGATGCTGATTCCTCTGGCGTGGAAAGAAGGGCCTTATCGATTTGGAGGGTGTGGGGTGGGTTGGGCGGTTGGTAGTACGTTAAAAACGTTTTTTGTATGAAAAAAGGGGTTCGCTATGCAACGACGACACAAAGATTGCTGGGGTGGGTGGTAGTGTTTTTATTGGCATTTTGTTGAAAGGCAAGTTGTTTTTGTGAGGTTGGTTGGTTGAGTGTGTGGTGGAGGATGTATGAAAAAAAGCGGTTCGCTATGCAACGACGACACAAAGATTGCTGGGGTGGGTGGTAGTGTTTTTATTGGCATTTTGTTGAAAGGCAAGTTGTTTTTGTGAGGTTGGTTGGTTGAGTGTGTGTTGGAGGTGGGTAAAATTGGATTGATTAAAACTGCTCAATTGAAAAGGTTATCGAACAAGTGGTTATCTGTCTCTACACAGCAGGGATCATTATGGGGCTTAATTGTGGATACGCGTGCTCAAAACCGGGCATCTTTAAAATCATCACTTTTGTTTGTGGCTTGAGTTTTAAAAAAATTAATTTTAAGCAGTTATTTAAATATGTTGTTGTTAATTGTATATGTTGTATATGTTAATTGTTGTTGTTATTTTTGCTTGGTTTAATTACAGGTTTTTGGGGTTATCTCGATTATTTGTCTCTATGTCGGACATGACGAAGCTAAGTATTTTGACGAGAAGTACGGAAGCCCGGAAGAAGCATGTTTGAAGCAAGTAGGAAGGTGCGAAAGAATTTAACGACAAGCATCCTGATAGTCCTCTCAAGCTAAATGAGACGCCCTGTCCCCGGAAATGGTTTATACTTACGACTTGGACCTTTGTCCTTATCACCTTTCTGGCGTCCCTTGGCGTGTTTCTTGTTCTTCTTTGCGTGGAGCTGAACCGAAATGGACTGTTCAACCAGTTGGACTTCATTGGTCACATAATCGCTGGAGTTTGTCTACTCGTGGGAGCCATTCTCGTCTTCTGCTTTATTGGACTGGGGGCCGGTAGGGTTAAATGCGAAGAGTTTGAAATAGAGAGCTGGAAAAAGGAGTGTGAAGAAAAACGAAATGAGGCGTTTTCTATGGTATCCTTTGGAATTGCAGGGGTAAGTGAACCCGGGTTTTAAAATGTTTTAGTTAGTAATCTAATTAGTTAAGTATGTTTATAAATTGTGTGTATGTGTTTTCAATTAATTCCAGGGGGTTATCCTCATCAACGCCATCGTCTACTTTATTCTCGGACCTGTTATCAACAAGCAGTAATGTGACCACCTCCATCCTCCCTCAAATGATCCACCTCAGCAAAACGATTTTTTTTGTAAGAAACCAAGATTGATTTACTTCTTATTTCTATTCCCTCCACTCCTATACATGGAGATGAGTTTCTAAGTTCAATATAAAAACTGTCAACCTGATTATACTACTACTCCTTTATGTCTCGTCTATTTTAATTACCTGCATAATTAAGTGTAAGCTTGTCCATATATTTAAATGATTAATTAAGTGAGCATCATTTAAATCAAAAACTCCACAAAACCTCCTTCTACAAAAATGCATGTAAGTTACATGATGTAACCTCCTTTCTTAATAATGTAATTTTGTAAAGCTTATTCATACTTAAATGATTCAGTAGTAAAAAAATGCATCAATTGATAACCCTAAATTAGGCAAGGTACCTGCATACTGCATAGAAGGTCGCAAAGAATTACCGTTGTACCCAACGGCAGTTATCACTGAAAACTCATCCGAGCCAGCATCTTCCACAGAAACTTCTTCCGAAGAAACCACCGTCGTCATCATTCCATCAACCGAGATCACCTCTATCCTTCCAAATCCCCTTCCACCACCTCAGAAACCCCAACTCCCTAAATTCCATCCACGTCCACCACAACCCAGTCACTTAACATCGATACGTCAACCACGGGGTAACCTGAAACACCCACCTCAACACCTTCCAAAACTACCATTTTCATTCCCACAATGCCACCTAACCTTTTAACAACCACCACCCGAGCGTCCCCACCTACAGGAGGACGACAACGGTCCCTTATTTCGTGACATTTTAGAAATAAAGTCGGATGCTGATTACCTTAAATATCCTTCCCCCCACAGGTCATCATCATTATAGGATGCCGATTCCTCAGGCGTTAAAAAAGAAGTGTTATCGGTTTTGGAGGGTGTGGGTGGTGGTGGTTAGGTGAAATGTAAAAGCATTTGTTGTAGGAAAAAAATGGAACAAAAAAGCGTTTCGCTATGCAACGACGACTCAAGATCGCTGGTGTGGGTGGTGTATTTATTTGACATTTTTTTTGAGAAAGGCTAGTTGTTTGGGAGGTTGATTGGTGGCGTGTGTGTGGAGGTGTTTAATTAAGTTATTAAAATCTACTCATTTAAAATTATCAAGTTTATCGAACAAGTGGTTATTTGTCTACACAGCAGGGATCATTATGGGGCTTAATTGTGGATACGCTTGCTCAAAACCGGGCATCTTTAAAATCATCACTTTGGTTTGTTTTTTAAAGTTTACTGATAGATATATTTTCGCTTGATGTTAATAATTATAATATTTAGTTAACTGTTGTCGTTGTTTTGTTTGGTTTGATTGCAGGCGCTTGGACTGGCTTCGGTGATTTGTCTCTATATCGGTTACAATGACGCCAAATATTTTAAAACAGAGCGGACCGTTACGATAAGCCTATCCGAGGCGAAGGAGAACCTTTATATAACGGAAAAGGAATGTCTGGAAATAAAGGAAGGGAAACGAGTGGTAGGGAACCTGTTCGGGAAAGAATCGAAGGACAGGCCCTGTCCCCGGGAATGGATGATACTTACAACTTGGTCCTTCATCGGTATCAGCTTCCTGGCGTCCCTGGCCGTGTTTTTTGTTCTTCTTTGCGTGGAGCTGAACCAAAATGGACTGTTCAACCAGTTGGACTTCATTGGTCACATAATCGCTGGAACCTTTATCGGTATCAGCTTCCTGGCGTCCCTGGCCGTGTTTTTTGTTCTTCTTTGCGTGGAGCTGAACCAAAATGGACTGTTCAACCAGTTGGACTTCATTGGTCACATAATCGCTGGAGTTTGCCTTCTCATTGGAGCCATTCTTGTCTTCTGCTTTGTTGGGATGGGGGTTGCCAAGATTGACTGCAGCGAGAAGGACAACGACAAAGTTAAAGAATGGTGTGAAACCCTACGGGATAACAGTTTTGCACCGGTGACCTTTGGAGTTGGAGGGGTGAGTGAGCCAGGATTTTAAAAATTAGTTTTAATTAGCTTATCTACTTATTGTTAGTTAACTGTGTGTTTTTTTAAATTAATTCCAGGGGATTATCCTCATCAACGCTATCATCTATTTTATACTTGGGCCTGTTATCAACAAGCAGTAATGTGACCACCACCTCCGTCCTCCCTCAAATGATCCACCTCAGCAAAACTATTTTTTTTTGTAAGAAACCAAGATTGATTTTAACTTTTTCTTTTATTCACTCCAAAAACAAGCTAAAATTGAAAATGAGTTCTATAAAAAATAAAAACTGTTAACCTTGATTACTCTCCTTTCCTAACTCCTTTATTTTAATTACCTGTATAATTAAATGTAAGCTTGTCTGTATATTTAAATGATTAGTTAAGTAGCATCATTTAAATCTTAAAAAAATAGTAGAATGCATCCATCGATAACCCTATAATTAGGTATACTTTTAGTTTGTAAATTGTAACAAGGAGCCTGCAAGGATTCCCCACGGGGTGTTTGCTGGCTTGCGTGAAAATCGTCCACGCAACACTTTTCGAAACGCTCGCCTCCAAAAAAAAACACGCGAGCTCGCAGCAGCTGCTGAGCTCTAATTATTTTTTTTGTAATAAATGCATCTCTGGAGGCAAGGAGGATAATTATTTTTTTTGTAACAGTCGTACTCATCAGTTAGTTAATCAGGTTAACAATTAAGTTTTTTGTGAGGTTTACTGTTCGAAAAAGATAGATAGGTGTGATCATGTCGGGTATGCCGGGTAATTTGACTTATGTCAAAACCAAGACAGGAATGTTCAGAGCCATTGCTGTGGTAAGTAGAGAGAGAGAGAGATGATGATGATAAGCCTTCAAAAAAATGATAAGCACAAGGAAAATGCTCTGCTATTTTTTTTTTTAAACGCTTTCTTTTCTTTATTATTTTTTTTGCAGGGAATTGGACTCCTCGCGATGGCGTTCGTTGCTGGTGCGTACGATAACGCTTACTACTTGAAAGGTAAAGGAGAAAAGGCCTGTAAGTTAACTGCCGATACTCAACTCTTCTGGTATAATGAGCTGCTGAAGGAGCACAACCGAAATCCGGAGTACAACCTAAAACCTAAGGAACCGAAGTCACTTGGATGCCCCAGCAATTGG
Source organism: Coecobrya sp. COE2 (assembly GCA_027743765.1). Taxonomy (NCBI): domain Eukaryota; kingdom Metazoa; phylum Arthropoda; class Collembola; order Entomobryomorpha; family Entomobryidae; genus Coecobrya; species Coecobrya sp. COE2. Next base: position 7,160 of record JAHZMV010001029.1, read on the forward strand.
CTCTCTATACCTGCCATTTTCATCATAGTGTTTACCTGGGTGGTTACCTTTATCCTGCTGATTGTTATGCTGATTATTGACCTCAATCAAAAGAGATTCGCTAAAATTGTAAGTTCAGTTGTTATTTTTAATGATATAATTTGAAAAAATAATCTCTGTAGAACACTAACTCACGCTTTTAATTATACTTTTTTTTCGAAGGATTTCATTGTTCACATCGTCAGTGGGGTCCTTTTCATTCTGTCTGGCTTGTCAATCGCTGGTTTTGTGGTGATGGTCTTTCTGTCGAGTTTTCCATGTACGGAAGAATCCTTCAAATCTGGTCGACCTTATCGTTCGGGCTCTGCGAAGAAGAGAGAATGGACGTACCCAATCGGAGGATTCAAGTCTTGCTCGGAACAGAGTACCTGGTTCTACCAAGAAATCCTGCTTATCATTGGAATGCTGTTGGCGATAGGCGGCGGGGTCATGTATATTTTGGTTGGATTGATGCTCAAGAAAGGGGCGGGAGGAGCCGGTGGTCCAATGATGATGATGGGTGGAGGTGTTCAACCCTCCCAAACGCCTAGCCAGATGCAGCAATCTCCTTCCCAATACCAGCAGCAGCAGTCTCCCTCCACTTACCAGTCTCCCAGTGCTCATCCCTCGCAGCAGATTCCAATGGAAGCTTAACCGCCTCTACAACAATCCTTAATTACCTTTAAAAAACCGTCTAAATTCCTGTGTATCCTTCTCTCCTTATCACAAAATCATTCCACAAATCAATTAATTTAATTGTGCTCTACCGAAATAAAAAGTCACTCTCTCTCTCTCCATTTAAAAAAATCCTTCTTTTTTATTTTTCCTTCTGTCATCCTTAAAAATAATTTATTTTTTGTACAATTAACTTTTATCCTAATTATTACCACCACCACCGCCTGCATCCACCTCCTCATCCACCTCACCTTCCTCTTCATCCCCCGACTCATAAAGATAATCATCCTCGCCATACGACATCTTACCCACGCTCCGTTCCAGCAGCACTTTCACCTTTGGCTCGTGACACAACTCAACCGCTTTTTGTCCTTCTTTATTCCTCACCGTTGGATCCGCCCCGTTTTCCAGTAGAAGACTTACAACCGTCACGTGATCCTTACTCGCCGCCCCGTGAAGGGGCGTATCTCCCAGTTTATTTTGGGCGTTAACAAACTGCTTCGGATGACGGTAATGTTTTAAGGCACTTCGGATTATTTCCTGCACACAGTCCAGATGACCACCTCGGCAGGACCAGTGCAAAGGACTGTTTCCAGAGGCGTCAAGACCTGTAGCGCTTACCCCATTTTGAAGACATTCCTTCAAAAAGTCCAAGTTTCCTCGACGGGCCGCGTCATGAACCGGATTTTCTATTGTGTCCATTCTCATCTCCACTTTGTACCATAATTTGAAGGAATCAAGCCAACTTTTAAACCGCATCGAGCTTTCCACCAGTTTGGATCCGTTTGGTCGACAAGATAAAGGACGTCACCTTCATTAAATGTGAGTTCATCTTCCTATTTAAAAAAAGCACCTGATGCTTATCATGTTTCAATGTTATCTTTATTTATATTGATAAGGTACCTGTTGTGCGGTATAGCCGTACAATGCTCGGAGGACGGTTACTTTTCCTGGAAGAAAAAAAGCAGAGGGATTAGAATCTCTTTGTTTTTTTTTGGCGACCAGTGGTCAACCACGCCATCTGTGAGGTTTCCAGTTGGAACATGGATTCACCAGAGAAGATAAACACAGATGTACTTTTTTTGAGGTGGATCGGAAGTGGTGACTTTTTTTACTTACCCGGCTTGGGAGCGATTTTTGGAGGAGTTGGCTTATTTGCCATTATTTTTGTGTTTAGTTTATTAAACTTTTAACTGTGTTTAACTGTCAGTTTAATTGCTAGGTTTTAAAAAAATGTTAGCTAGTTTTGAAAAGGCGGCGGTGGTAGTTTCTAGACAGGTGGGAAGAATACTGATAACAGCTACTGGAGGGGTTATCTTGTCTCCTTCAACAGGCTTATCGACAAGCTTATCATCATCCGTGTCGTTAGTGTCTTGTCAGTGTAGTAGAGCTTTCTCAATGTCACGTAATCACAGTAATAATTATCACAGAAGAGATAACCGGCAGCAGTGGAATTCACAGCATGAGTCATCCTCACAAGAAACAAGAGGCGGTGGTGGTGGTCATCCCCACAGGGGAGGTAGACGTGGAGGAGGAGACCGTGGAGGTGGTGGTCGTGGAACAAGAAATAATACTTTAGCTCCAGTCAGTAAGTCTGTTCACATTATAAACTTAAACCTAGTTAACTAACTAATCAACGTTAAACCAGTGTAGCATTAAATCTTCATTCCCGTTAAACATTTTAATTGTAATTAGTGGAGTATGTAGTACATTTAGTTAACTGTTAATACTTTACTGTGTTTACTCTGGAAAGGAAGTTATTACGTTTATCTTTAGAAGATGAGTCATAAAATTATAATTAATTTTGTAACATTACTACATATTATGTGCATAAACCACCAAAACCACACTCAGTCAGTAGAGTTAAGTGTGAAAAAAATAATTAGTATAAAAAGTAGTACAAAAATTTATAATTGGTAGGATAACACTTTTGTTGTGTAGCTCTCAGACGTGTTTATTCACTTGACTGAGTTTACAATAGGAGGAGGTGCATGTACTTTTTGTGAGGGTGGTTGGTTGAGTGTATCTCAAATTTGGTCCATTGTCATCTCTCTTTGTTCATTCAAGCGTCTTTTTTTAACAAACTTATGATTTTTTTAATTATTTTAATTGCAGGGGTATCCTCTAATCGATTAACTGCTCAAGAACGAGAGGAGCAGCTTTATGAAATGGGCTTGAACGAGTATCGACAGGAATACAGACGCGAGGTTAAAGAACACGGGGATCCGTTAGATGAGCCGAATGCCGCCTTATTTTCTAAGACTTTTGGGGACTACGTTCGAGAAACGGAGGAGTTCAAGGAAAAGATTAAAACGAGAAGAATGACAAAAAAGCATTTTGAACATATGAACCCGTTTGATCGAGAGATAAGCTTGTTGACTTGGGCGGAAAAGGAGGCTATACGCTATTTACATGAAAAGTGATCCCGAACAATGGACACCGGAGGCGGTGGCGCAAGCTTTTCCAATTTCGGCGAAAAATGTGAAAAAAATTGTAGAGAGTAGTATGCGGTTGAAAACGGTGAAGGAGGTGGAGTTACATGATCAGAATACGGTGAGGAGGTTGGAGCTTATCGAAAAGGGAGAGATTGAAATGACGGAGGAGTTGGAGAGAAGATTGAAGATTAGACGGGCGATTCCGTTGAAGGTGGGGCATTTGGGGATGAATCCGGAACAGTTTATTGATACGGGTTTGCCGAAGGTTTTGGGGGAATTTGCGAAATTGGTGGCGCCGAAGGAGAAAGGGAAGGTGGGTGAGGGGAAAGGGAAGGAGGAGGTGGTTGTGAGGTGGTCAGAGGGAGAAATTTGTGAGGAGACACTACCACCTGAGGTGGGGGAGAAGGGGATGAGACAAGAGTTGAGTCCGAAACAGTTAAGGAAGATTTTACCGGTGAAGACGGTTATGACTTTTGCAGAGTTTGAGGAGAGGATGGAGAAAAAAGGGGCGGGGAAGAAGGCTAAGGATATGAAATATTTGTTGGAGGAGTTGGGTTCTAAAAAGGAGGCCGTACCCTCCAAAGATGTTGAGATGGTGGGGGGAGGGGAAGGGATTCCGGAGAAGATTCAAAAGTATAAAAAACCGGAGGAGACTGGACAACTGGTGGAGATTCAGGTGGAAGGGGAACAGGCTTATCTTTACCAGCCGGAGACAGGATATCAGGTAACTACTCCCCCTCCCCCAGAGGGGGGAACATATCCCCACATTTTAAAAATATTTAAAATTCTTTTGCCATTTTCGTTAAAAATATTTTTCATTATTCTTTCCAGAAACCGTACAACTCTTCATCCCCCACCAGTATTGGCGATGGGGAGGACGCCCCTCCAGAGAAAATTATTATTCCAGCCGAGTTACGGAAACCAGGTGCTACCTTTAAAGTTGGCAACAGCTACTACGACCAAGACGGCGAGTTTCTTTACCGAGTTATCTAAAAATAACTTTTTTTTTCCTCCAACCTCCCCCTACCCCCTCCAAAATTATAATATATTATTACAAGTACCTCTTTTTTTATTACCATATTTTTACATAAATAAATAATTCAACAAAAAAGAAAAAAACTTTTCAATTTCGTCCAACTGTCTTTTTTCTTACCTACGCAAAAAAAAGGAGTTTTAACCTTGGAGGGTATATACCCTCCATAACCTCCACTGTATACAATCGAAGATCACTCCAAAAAAATAACATGGGATGTATGGGACTCGTTGTAAATCGGAAGATTTTTCTTCCAGCATCCAGCTTCCATCGGAAAAGATCACACAAGAAAGATGAAGCCAGGTGGTGGTGGTATGGTGGCAGACCTAATTCCATAATAGGAGGTGGTAAAAAAAATATAAATAATATTGGATTTTTTTTTGGAGGAACACACCTTGGTCGGAGTCTTTTGGAGGAAAACAATTTTATTTTTGGAGGGGATATCATTTTATTCTTGGCTTTTGTCTGGAGAGGTGGACATTTTTAAAAATATAAGCTTAAAAAAAGCGTGAGGTGGAACCTCATTTTTTTTGTTTTTAAAAATTAAATTGGTAAACCAATTAAAAATTATTTTTTCGTTTTTATTTTTTGGAGGGATAAAAAATGGGAGGAGTTAGTACGTCACCACCTTCGCTTTGTAAACTACTCCTGGTTTTGAGTGTTCTGGGAAGTCTCCTGGTTTTGGTTTGGGGCGTCCCCAATCCGGTGGCAAACTCGGCACCAAAGTCGATTAAAACGAAGGTCGCAAAACCACAAAGGATTAATAGGGAGCGGTATGATGACTCAATCAACGAGTACCTGACAGAGGTTAGTTAAATAATTAATTTTAATTATTGTGTTTAAAGAAGAAAGCTAATTATGATTATGGTTTAATTGATATATTTTGTAGCGGACATGCTGGTTCAGTGAAATGTGCAAAGAGGAATTTTCCACTAAATTCCGATGTCGGTGCCCCCTGTGGAGTTACTGCAGCAGTCCTGGGAAATATTACAATGCGTACTGTTCCATGAGTGGAGCAGGTTATCTGTGGACACAGCCCAAGGGATTCTTTTGGAAAACTAATTACAATTCCAAACTGAAGCGGAAGCCGAGACAGGGAAAACCACCGGTGGCGGGACGGAGTGCGCCGTCAATTCAAACCCGAGTTTCGGCAACGCCGTAATTATCTTAAGAATTATGTAACTAACCATTAAATATTGTGTTAGTTAGTTAATTAAAATGTATTCTGTGTGTTTAATTCATGTTTCAGAAAACCTTAGTAAAAAGGACGAATGGAAATGGACTTGAGGATCGTCAAGAAGTTTAAAATAATTATATAGCAGTTTAAAAATAATAATTATAATTAACTTCCTTTTTCGTTCTGAGAGGCACTCACTCAGCCATGGTTGTTCATGTCAAAAAAAAGATAAGCGTAATAAGGTTATCATCCGTTCTAAAAGGGTCACGATTTTGTCAGTATTATTATTTCTAATAAGCTTATCTGTCACTGATAAGCACACACACCACAGCAGAAGACAATAATTAAAATTGTAGCAAAAAAAATAAATTGTTAAGAACGCAAGTTATCTTGTAAAAACACTACTACTTGTAATTAAAAATCTTTTAAATGTTAGCCTAGTTAGCTAATTTTTTTAGAGAGATGAGCAGGGAACAGCAATAAATAGTTTAAAATGTTCCACCTTCAACAACCACCCCAACCACCCACGCAAAAAATATTGTAAAACGTTTCTAATTTTTTGTCACTCTTATCACCTTTCTGTTTAAAAAGTAAAATGCTCAAAAAATACTTAATTGTAATTAACAAAATGGGTATGAAAAGAGATTTTTTTGACGGGTAAAAGAAAAGTGCATGGGGGGGAAGGAAGGAGGCGATGGGGGTGAAAAGGGTATTGTTTTTGTGGAGGGGAAAGGGGAAGGAAAGTACCTGTCACATGCCAAAAGAAAAAAATAGAAAATTTGAAGCAGAGGTGTAAAATAATTAAAACTAAATGATTAATTAAATGGAGCTATGGACAGGTGCTATAAAATATTGTAATAAAACAGTTTAGAAATTTCAAACTGATAATTAAAAATGTAGATAGATAACCTAAATTAATAAAATAAATAATTATTACTACTACTACTACTATTACAAAAAAAACTGTTCAAAAATTATCACCTAATTTTATTCTGCTTCTCTGTTACTTTCAAAATAGCCTACTTTAATTTTTAAGCTATTAATTTAAATATAGTCGAAAACAATTTTAAAATATTTAACTTTATTTAATCAACATTTAAACCATTTACTTGTAAAAATAATTTTACTTTTACTTTCAATAAACCTTCCAAAAAATGCTAAAAATATGTTGTCTCAAATCGCCCCACATATATTTCTCATTCCATCCGATAACCAACCACACAGATAAGCCATCTTATCAATCCCTCCACCTCCACATTATTTCCTGGCATTCTTCCAAAAAATTTCTCCAAATCCAGTCCACTTTTTTTCCTGCCAGAAAATTCCTCTCACGCTCTCCTTTACTTTTATTCAATTTTCCTCCAAAACTACCTCAACAACACAACAACAACTACTCCAAAAACAACTCCTCCATTTTCCTCCAAAAATAACACCTTGTACCCTCCAAAGTGAAATAAACCTCTTTTACAAAATTCTATTATCCATTCAACCATTCCATCTGGAGCAGCTCCCGAGACCAGAGGTGATTTGTTATCAAAAAAGTGTCATCTCCAAAATATTTACTTTTCTCTCTCCCTCCCTCCCCCTCCCCCCTTCATACTCTCTCTACCTTGTTGACTTTTCCCGAAAAGAGAAAAGCTTCACTGATCCCATCTCGTAATTTACGAGCGTCCAGAGAGCCAAGCCAACCAACCAACCCGAGCGCGTACACACACGACAAATTATTGTATGGTCGGGAGTAATTCTATTTATTGCTCTCTCTCTTCTCCAGCAACTTCTCCAGCCATTTCATTACACCATTTCCACAAAGAGAAAGTTTTTGAGAGAAAAGTAAGTGTCGTTGCGTAATGGGCATGTTGTTTTTTTTTCGTTGAACCCAATTTAAAAATCCTCTCAGGGAAAAAAGGAATCCAATTAAAAAAAGGACCACACACACACGTAGAGCATCCTTCCAAATTAGTTGGAAGTTCCAAGTTGGAAAAGGCTTAGCTATTTTACACAGAGTTGTCATCAGAATGTTTTACATATTTTTGGAATATTTTTTTCCAGTCACGTAACTGGAAAGAGAAAGTACGTGAAAGTATGATGATGGGAAACAGGTTTATTGGCTGAAATGGAAATCTCACTTCACCCCAAAAAAATGGTTCCAAGTTTTTGGAACCTTTTTTTTGGAAACTGGTCAGTATAGTTTTCTATATCAATCAGAATCATTAATCTTTTTTTTCCAGGTGTCAATTTTCGGCTATATATTTTTTCAAGCTGTCTATTTTTATACCATCCATCTCGCTGCTGGAGAGCAAAATAAAATTCCATTAAGCTTGTTTTTTTATGGAGCTGTCCATTTAGGGTGTCGTATTTAATGTATGGCCCCATTGTTTCCACACGTGTAAAACCTACGCAAAATCCTGGTTTATCGATCCGTATTGGTTTCCTATTTTGAATTTTCTGCTTGGTTGAGTGACAAAAGCTTTCATCGTTATGCTCGCCAACCTTTTGTTCTTCCCCCTCCCCCTAGAAATATACTCCCCCTCCCCCTTCCGTTTTCAAGAACAAACAAAATATAATGAACAAATTAATGAACAAGCTTTTCATCACAAAACCATCATTTTTACATGATCGCATTACTCCATACACACTACTGGAGCAGGTTTGCCGGAGAGAAAAGCATTTTATTTTTCGAGTGGATAACCGTCTGCATAATAAAAGCATGTCATGTACAATTTTTATTTCTGCTCAAGTGCCCCTTTCTCCAGGCAAGTCGTCCGTTCAATAATAATGTTATCATCGTGTGTGCTATAATAATATGCATAGCATATAAAACTTCCATATAAACATATAACCTCTATATAAGCAATATAAAAAAGAGATTTGCATTTTGTGTGTTGGCTTACTTGAAAGATGATGATACGGGCAACTATTTCCCGTTAAACTCGACAACAGCACAGTCGTATAGCCAGAGAGTGAAAGCAAGTCATGATGTCGACCGAGAAATTGGGGAACATTCACTATTCATGTCACCCATTTCAAAAAATTTAAAAAAATGCTAAATTTTCTCTAGTTGAAAATTTGGAAATAAAATGCATGAGATGTATGAGTGGGTGGAAGGGAACTATTTTGGAACATGATGTATGAACGGCCCCACACTCCCTTTACAATAAATGGGAATTTTCGGGTAGGGAAAACGGTAAGTTTTCTTTCTTTCCATTTTATTATATGGGCTGTTATTATTATTTCACAAAAGCATTTCCAGAGAAGACAGCCATACCATTTACATGTAAAGTATGAAACTATGTATGTGTGTGTGGTGTATCTCTGCC
>JAHZMV010001030.1:6622-18765 GCA_027743765.1 Coecobrya sp. COE2
CTAAGAACAAGTGTTGGCTAAATCAACGAATCTGTCATCAGTCATACGATTGTCGGTTATTCCTTGTTTGAGTCATCCCAATCACATACAGATTGACGGCTGGGAATATAGAACATCCATCAAGAAGAAGGTGGCGTTTTAAATCCTTCAGCGACTTTAGCATTATTCTGTTCGGCAAGGTATACCTTTTGTTACCTTACATTTTAGCTAGTTAGGTAGGCAATATATTTTAAAAGCCGTAATAATACTAGCATCCACACAGCAGCAGCAGTCATGATTTCAGAAGATAAAGTGGGAGTGAGTTCCCTGAAAGATTTTTTTTCATGACGGTAAGCCGTTCATCTTCTTTACAGCAAGTTTTTTATGTAACAAATTGAGTGGTATATGCATCCCATAAATAATATCACCATCCATGGGCTTGTTTGTGTTAAACTGATCCCGGCTCAGCTCAAAACTCACTTGCTTGGCTGGATCATTTTGTTGATGCTGATGTTAGATAGATGGATATAAAAAATTGTAGGATGATGATTTATTTACTTTTCTCTTCTACAACGAGACTTTGATCGCCATCATCGTTTTTTTCTACCTCTCGCCTCCTTCCCACAACCACCGACCAACTAAAGAAACTACGTCTATTACACCGCAGTAGACGGACAAGCAGTGTACCTGAAGTCTTCACTGACAATCAGATATCGTTACCAAATAAGCAGATTGTGCTATATGCATTTTTATCGGTTGAGTTTTGCCATTTAAACAAAATGTTAAATCTCAACCGACTAAAATGCATATAGCACAATCTGGTTATTTGGTAACGAATACAAGCAATATGCTATCAAGAGAGAAGAAATCGGCTATCTTCAATCATTTTTCAAAGGATTCCGAACTGCTAGTTTTTCAGTGATGATTTACTTTTAATCATCATGAGTATCTTTAGCAGAACGGTTGAAGTTACTGGGCACCTAACTTTCTCTCTCTTACACAAGTTTTTAGCTAGAAATACAAAAATTGACTCCCGCCCTTATGGAAGGATTCCAACATGGTTATTTGGTAACGAATACAGGCAATATGCTATCAAGAGAGAAGAAATCGGCTATCTTCAATCATTTTTCAAAGGATTCCGAACTGCTTGTTTTTCAGTGATGATTTACTTTTAATCATCATGAATATCTTTAGCAGAACGGTTGAAGTTACTGGGTACCTAACTTTCTCTCTCTTACACAAATTTTTAGCTAGAAATACAAAAATTGACTCCCGCCCTTATGGAAGGATTCCAACTTGCATGCTTTCGTACATTTTATTTTTTATCCACAAAAAAATGCGTGATGGAAGAAGCAAAAACTAAATAGTTACATGTACGTCGGCATTATTCTAGACTTCAGAATTGTGAGAAAGGAGAAGACGGAATCGAAGATCGCATCAGATTGTCTATATGTATTACCAAAACAGTAATATGGGTATAGACTAGTAATTTTTTAAAAAAAAAGTTTCTTTTTCTTATAGTAAAGCAAAAAGGCCAGTCTGATGCGGACCGTAGTATTTGAACCTGTCCTGTCTATATACTTATGAAACTACCAAAGGAAAATATCATTTACCATTATACAAACAACGTTGATACATAAAAGTTGATTATGAATGTTATGATGGTCCAGATAAAATATCCAACTCCGTATTTTGTTCTATTTTCTTTCTTTCATGAATCTTTTCATGAACCAGGAAAGTTTTTTTCCGGAGCGCAACAACAATACAGTACAAATGACAGCAATACAAATGGCCGCAACAAGCAAATATACTGGGAAGGAAAAAAATATAATAAGGAAGCGCAGGCAACAAAAAAGACCGTTCTGTTGCCTGACTTAAGTTTGATATGAATTTGATCCTGAACCAGCTTTGTAAACGGTCCAAAAAGGTAAGCCGAGCATTCCGACTAAAGAGGTTGGAGGTGGCGAGATTATAAATTTCTGATGATCGATCAAATACCTGCCATATATAATCTCATCTCTGAAACAGTTTTGAAGCATATGATGTGGTCTGCTTGACCTTGATCAAATCAATTGTTGCTAATTGAATATACGAATATACTTTGTGTGACAATATTCGTGTTTGTAACATGTTATTGAAGTTGTTCAGTAAAGTAATAATAATAATAATAAATAAGCAAATAGTGAAATGTGACGTGGTTTCCTCCAACGATTTGAAATGCTAATATACAAATGGGGAAGCGGGAAGTACTTTTACTTTAGCTTTCGGTTTATAACAAATAAAAAATCCCTTTTACCAAACCAAAACCAGTTTCAGTGATAAACTCCTTCGCTTCAACGTTTATGCAATATGAAGAGAAAAATACGCTTCCTCTTAAATAGATTGGCGAGACTCAGTTGATATCTCTCCTCTCTGGCTATCTAGTTTGTAATCACACATAGTTACTCACAATACTACTGTGACAATAGTAACCTTTAGACTCAAACCAACGGGAGTGGGTATACAAAACCATGAAGAATCTATTCTCTTGCAAAAAAAGAAAGTTTCGTGTAGAAAGAGGGGCAAAAACGATTAGCCCTAAGAAGAAAGACGGAAAAGACATTCTACTTGATTTGATGTGATATCTCAAGTCGACGCAGATACTTTTTTCCTGCAAGACGCTAGCTAAGCAGATGAACAATAGCCTCAGAAGAAGAAACAAAAATGAAACGCAATCGGATGAAATATGTTAGTCATCATCAGTAAAGCCAGGGAACGGAAAAAGAGAAGAGAAACAGCGACGGAAAAGAAGGTTCAGTAAAGTAAGGAAAAGAACGAATTTTGAATCTTCCCTATAGAAATTCCACTCTACTTTAAGTAGCGTCAAAAGTTAGTGTAGATGGTTCAAACAAAATATCTTCTTTAACAGCAATGTGTGGATAAGTGTGGCTACTTGTGTAATATGTAGTTACAATTGGTTCATAGGTGCTGACAGTTGATTTTATGTTTGACTAATCTCAAACTTAACCTACTGCAACTGTTGAGGAAAAGGTTGGACACGTGTGAGAGAAAAACGAACAACTAGATACGTAGTCTACTACAGGTAATAAAGACTATACTAAGAAGTAGCAAATGCATGACCATCATGGTATCTGACCCATGGGACACCAGATACAACCTCTAGAACACAAACTAAGGCCTCCAGGACACAGTCTCTGGGATACAATTTTTAAAACATTCAGCATTCCAACACATTTGAGTCACAGACATACATATTACACATAGTTTGGGTAGCAGTAGTTTTCAAGTGCAAATATTGCTTCAATTGTGTCCTAGAGACGGTGTCTTGGCAATTTACATCCTGGAGGCTGCTAAAACGTATTGTGTCCTAGAGGTTGTTTCTTGTGTCCTGTGGAGAATCTACCGACCATCGTCAGCATTGAACACGTACACCAGCGCTATTTGCACGTATACAACTGGAAGCATTATTGAATACTTTATGAAGCAAACTTTTCACGGTTGAGTTCCTCCGTTTATTATTCTTTCTTTGGAAGATAAGGAACTGGTACACATGTATAATAATAATAAATTCTACAAATCTATCGATGATAATAATACCCTTGATTGATACGATCAACGCTCATGCCATTTCCAGTGGAAATTTTCACACACAGAACAGTTTAACTTTCAGTCTTTATTTTTTGCCTTTATGTACGGCTTCAAAATATGCATGTAGTTTTAGAAAGAAAAATTAAAGAGAAAGGGTATACATGAGCGACGATGATTGGAATTAAACCAAAGCTAATTGCTATATTATATTTCATTTACTTATGTCGTATAAATACTGAATATTTTAAACCAGACACACCTTTTACATTTAATTTACACCTTAGTTTGTCCTCCAGAGTATTCCCCAATTATCTGCAAATTTAAAGCAAAATACCCAGTAAGAGATGAAAAGTTTTTTATGAATCAATTTTGCTCAGAATTTGTTGATACATTTCACGAGAGCGATAATTACACCTACTATTTCCTCTTGTTGCTCATGCTTCGTGTTTGTTTAAGCTTTGTAATTTTAAATATGATCAACTGCGTTAGGATAAGAATGCCTCGGTATTCAATATAAGCATGTAGAAACAGTGCTGAAGACTGTAGTTAAATAAAGCTTTGCTCACAGTCGGATTAAACAAATAAGTATGAAAATGTCATATATGTCTGTAAATAAAAAGACGTATACTTTCACTATAATTTTCTTATATACATACTCCAGCGTTTATGGTATCATTCAAACGCTTAAACATGATTTGAACCCTTGAAAATATATCCTTCCATAAGTGAAACACACAGTGGATAACGGCTTGGAAATAAATGACCCCTTAGTTGTACATAGTAATAGTTATTAGTAGTTCCTCTGCTTTATATGGCATTTATAACAATGAGAAGTGTGGGAACCTCTTCAAAAAAAATCTTTCGAATTTGCAAAACTTTAGTGCAAGTATACTACTGATAAGTCCCACATTTTGTCTTCTTTCTTGGTTTCCTTTGCGTAGAGATTTATCCATATTCATGAAGGGGCTGGTTTGATGATAATGAGTCTTTGAACTTTCAACAGGAAAACATATTGCACACAATAAAGCAAGAAGCTAGGCAGTGTGTCTGTTGTAGGTTTGCTACTTTTACTGTTACAAAGAATAGTAATCTTACTCTATCAACCTTGCTAACATCATCATACTCCTTGCTACACACCGAAAGTAGTGTACTGTGGGAAATATACGTACTGATATGGTTCGGTTATAGTTAAGCACGGAATGTCCAACTTTTCTTTAACTGGCCAATTTATGGGCTTTTTACGCAATGTAAATTTCCTCATCCAATTCAATGACTTACAACATACCATCCCCACGTACATATTACATTTGTGGATACCAACCCTGTAGGTTATCATGACGACGGTGATGATGATCATCACCAACAGGAGAGCATTTCTTGCCTTAGTCGTGTATGCCTAATGAACCATGTTAAGTAAAAACTTTGCTTTTCACTCGATTCACTCAACTAACTGACTAGACTGCTGTCATTACCACAGACTACTCAGCTATTCCCTACTCTCTTCTTACTTTACTTTTCTACCAGAGAATTACAATCTATTACTTTCAAACTACATGACTACTATTTTCTCGTTCTTACTCATACAAACAATTATAGCTGTACGTACCTACTGCACACATCACCATGAAATGGGAGAAGTTTAATGTGAGCTAAAATCCCTTGAAAATTGTAATTAATTTCATACCAACTGATCTAAAATGCTTAAATAAAGTTAACACTGTGTATGGGCGAGAGAAGAAGATAATGCAAGTACGTAAAGTAATATTAGAAGTTGTTGGAAGAAATTACTAAATCTTCCTTAGCCTCAGCCTTAACTTACTCATCCTCTCGTGGATCGCAGTCATCATCATCTGCACCGTTCTGCCTCTCTCCTTTGTGACCAAACAACCGCACAGTAGATCAACTTTAATACATTTTGTAACGTTAGCATGTGTAGAGCTTGGAGAATGTAGTGCGAAGAAGAAAACGAAGAGAGATAGATGCGATTTCTCAATCTTTTGTAAGGCAAACTGTCCCATTACTCATCACGTTGTTCACAGACTTTTCTCCTCCTTTTTACAAACAACCACGCAAGTGAAGTACATGTAAAGTCAACAAAGACAAGCTCAACTTCTTATGCAATCGAGCATACACTCTGTGTTGTTTGTGTGTATGAGTAGTTTGAGTCAAATCCTATCGTATTACTTTAGTCCGTCCATAACATAACGTACGAGCTTATAATGGAAGTTGACTGTTGTGATAGTAGAGCACACTAAAAATATATGAATGCTTCCCTATTGTATGAATCTCTTTGCAACAAAAGTTTTATATATGGCGTTTGTATGCATGTTGGAACGCAAATATAGTGAAAGGGAAAGTGCTCGACAAACCAAGTTTACTCCTCTGCTGATGGTGTAGTTTATTAATGTCCTCAGGAGGAAAAACGGCACGCTACTCACTCTTTCCTCCAAAATGAAATGTGTGAATTGACCGAGAAAGCTATATTCCTATATTATGTAAATACATAACATTATACCCAATGGTAATAGCATGCAACTCACTGCTTTTCCGTGGGACTGCCACCATATCATCATCACAATAAACTGGTTGGTAGGTTAGCTCTTGTTGACTGATGCCCGAGGATACTTACTCAGTTATTTTGTATGCCAAATCACAAAGTCAGGAAGAATATTAAAAGAAAGGAGAGAGGGAGAGGGGCCTGTTGGTTTGAAGCAGAAATGGACCAAACGACGGATGTTTATTCGTATATTGTTCTGATTATAGAGCTAGCATATTTTTGAGTATGTTTTGTATCAATCTGTGTATAAAAATATGCTTTTGAAGAAAATATTAAAAGTGGATAAGAGTACAAAAACTGTTAGGTGGTGTGAGTGTGCATTTCAAAACAAGCTTTCTCCTTGTGGTGGCATTTCAACAGGCTGTTTCCTTTCTTTTCACTTGCCAATCTACTTTCATCAACGGAGCTATCTGTATATCTTTATATTATATTCTTTTCTTTATTGCTTCGTCTCTGGGCGGATTTACACAACGGCCAAACAAAATAAGTATTCATGATTGGAAGTGAACATTTTATATGCAGTTATGCTCTACCCTAGGAGAAAAGCAAGAACAAAAGCAAACACAGAAATTCCTCCAGTTCCAATGAAGGCGGAAGCATTTAGTGTGTGACTGCTGCTAACGTAATGTGTTGTGTTGTAAGGAATTCTTAGGATGAGGCCGAATAATCGATGATGATGATAATGCCCTGTGTAAGTATATTACATAAACAGTATGGTTTCTCTAATGTACTGGAACAGAACTGGTGCATGAAACTTTTCCATGTGCTTATATACTTTAATAGGCCTAAATGGAGATTTGGGGAGATGAACTCAGCAAGATGAGTCTGCTCCACATTTTAAAATACAAATGCATGCATACACAGGCCCACACAACTTTGTGTCCTTTTGCTTTAGCTTTCCATCTCCCCAGTTCGCCTTTGGATGTGTAGACATTGCTCTAAAACGAGAATCCCAGAGGATTTGTAAGCTTAAGCACATGACACGACATATATAGCATTTTCCCTATTCTCTCTTAAAAATGCACAACTACAACTGGTTGTACTTGTGTGTTGCCTGGAATAACTCACGCTGATAAAATCTGGCTTAAACATAGTCATTATGAGGAACACATTTCAAGTCTCAGTACTATCATCTTAATAAAAACATTATTCAATGGGACCATCATGATTCTCTGTTTTGCTGTACGGAAAGATTTTGTTAACACATCTACAAAATTGTAGACAAAATTGAATTTTGAAAACTCTTTCCCTCGGCACAAATCTTTAAATACATAATATGATTTTCGCCACAATTAGATACGGTATCGGGTTGCCCCGTGATCTCTGACAGTGTTCAATCCAATGGAATTACTTGGTATAAAAAGGGTAACAATCGACGGTTCCAGAACCAAAGAAACTCTTTGAGAAATGAGAAGACGAAACAAGGTAGATGATTATTCTACGAGCATTTTACTCACATAATTCCAATCTTGCCTTACTCTTGTAAGCTCTTCCCGAGAAATGATATATCTTTTGCATCGGGGGGTGTACTACATCCATCAATTATTTTAACTAACAAATTAGCCCTCACGTTTGACTCCAAACTTATTATTAGTCACCACCAACTTGTGACGATGCAAGCTCCAGATTGAGAAGTCATGTCAAAGTTTAAAATTAATGAATACTTGTTGCTGGAATTTAGAATTAATGATACGACTAGTTGAACCAAATACAAAATGAGCCAAGTGACAAGATGTTGTTAGTGTGTGATGCATCTGTATGAAAACAGCTACAATGTTAAATCAATGAAAAAAAAACTAGATTCACAATTGAAAGCTCCCCATGAAGCTGATATAATGAGCAATAAGATGCGTAGTAAGTAACACAAACACATCCCTATCGAATGGGATAATATTGCATCATCGTCGTCTCAAATATCAGATGCTGCAGTTCATCTATGAAGTAATAAACCATAAGAAGATTATCTATGCTAATAATTAAAATGATGGATAAAAATCAAATATTTAAATAAGTATATTCGAACAAACATTAGTTAATAGTAATATTATAAAAATGGGAATGACATGTTTTGAATATTTTGTCAAATGAATATGTAAGTTGGAAATATGCAGGCGAAAACTGACATACAGGCTGTATGATACAGCCAACTCTAGCCATTTAAGATTCACGCGAAAAGCAGCACGATTTGCCTATCTAGACCAATTATGACCAAGAAATAATTTTTCGTGTATAATATTATGAATTGTCTACTTTATTGATGAAAATTATGCCTTTTTAATTCTGGGTGATAGATAGCGACGTTTCTCTTCTCGCAAGTCAGAAGCAGTTTTTGGTCATGCAGACCGTTACATTTTTTGGTGAAAGTATTTTATAGATAGTCTTGTTCTTGTAGTCTCTAAAGAAGGATTTTCATTTGAAGGATGAAATGCACAGTACATCCATCCATCCTTACTTACCATAAAGGAATACCAAACAGCGACAGGGAAAGGCAAAAAAATACATACATAATGGCATATTGCAGTTCATATTACGTTAGCGTAAATAGCCTTGTTTCAAATTGTAAGTCTTTCATTCGTTCACTGGTATGAACTTGGAAGTCTGACGGAGAAAGGATGAGAGAAACTGGCGTATCAATCAAAGTAGAAAAAATAATCTGTATAACTACATCAACATCACATCCGTCGTAATAATAATATAATGACGAACAGCATAGAATCTCAACGAGGTGACTATATATACTTAACCAACGTTATTCACAATCACGTACGAATGAAGATGAGGGGGCAGAGCAGAAACACAAAAGAAGAGAGGAAGCAGAAATGCGAGAAGAGAGGCAGAGGTGTTTGTTCCTTTCTGTCAGACTGTGTCTGACTCTGAGTGAGTGTCTAGGCACCTACAGACTTACCACCGACTTTCTCTTCCTTTCTCCTTTCCATTTCTCTCATTCTTGATGCTTTGCTTTATACTCTCTCTCTCATTGTTCGGATGATGATATTTTTACTTGTGCATGCCAAAACATAAGATATATAACAAACAACATGTAACTCATCATGGCTACTCTTCTCAAATGAGTGTAATGCGAGGTGTAATATTTGAAGTGTAAGATGGAGCACACACATACAATCCTCCTGATACATATGCAGAAGCATAAGGGGCATCATCGTCAACATCACAAGTCGTGTCGAACCTGACTACTAGCAAGGGGGCTTGTTTGCTTGCTGCTTTCTGCCGTTGGGCTCTCACGAAAACAACAAAAGCTGCTTTATAAGCTTATACGTGCATTTTATGTTTTACACGGTCGGTCGCTTCATGTAATTATGCTTTCTCCTTTACGCCTTTTCTACGCCACATATATACATTTACAAAATATACTTTTTGTACCTCAAATATGTCAGTGATGCTCACGATTATGATATGTAATCTTTCTATTTTACAATATTCTCAAAGTACATCGAGCAAGTTGCTAACTACTGAAGCTGTGCTATGGCTAATAATATAATGGCATAGTGATTGGTGTACACCGCATGTGTTTGACAATGATGCTGTTACCGATCCACCATCACCATATTTAGCTTTCTTAAAGGAAAATACAGTATATTATTACTTTCAGTGGTGAAAATGCATGTTCTTTTTGAACGATGATTTTGACGGTGTTTATATTATAATCACCCAGATGCAAAAGCGTCAAATAGGAATAAAAAGAAAGGGTATTTTTGTCTCTACACACATCGAAATGAAGTGGATGCTGGATGGTGTAAGTCTTTTGTCATTGTAATAAAAAGCAGTGAAAACAACATAACAGCAAACATACTAAAGTATGGCTTAGACAAGAGAAAGTAACACAGAAGTACACATTTGAACATGGTTGTATGCTTATTCACATACTGATTTTATAGGTGCATATTATTGCATTCATGCATGTATGCGTATACTCATTGTTTGTCGTCCCTGGCAGAATGAAATATGAGAATAGATCTGATATCCCCAGCAGTACAAAGATTGCAAAGGCATCTCATACTGCAAAACCTGACAATGTAGTTACCGTACAAAAGAAAACTATTGGCTATAGTTCCAGACACATTTCTGAGTCAACAACTTAAATTTTAACGTGTGTGTGTGGATATTTTAATAAGGTCTTTAATCATGAAGATTCGTCGGTAGATGTGTGAAGCATAATGAATGACATTTTAGAAGCAAAATTGACATAAAAAATTGTAAACTGGTTTCTCAAATGTCAAACTCAAGAAAAGCAACTAATCGACAAATACTGCTACTTAAGCTGTCATTCCTACCTATTGCCCCCTTCAATTAGCCGAGGAAATATTCGTTTCCTAACGCCAAACTAGGCAGACCGATGGACAACTCCTTGACCGGAAAAATGGGGGAAGTCGTGTAGGCAAAGAAATTCAACTCTGTGCAATGAAACACCGTTTAGAAGTCAATGTTACAAAAACTACCACTTTATTGAAAATATTTAGCATATTGGAATTAAGGTCCAGTTA
The DNA here is from genome assembly GCA_027743765.1 of Coecobrya sp. COE2. Classification (NCBI taxonomy): domain Eukaryota; kingdom Metazoa; phylum Arthropoda; class Collembola; order Entomobryomorpha; family Entomobryidae; genus Coecobrya; species Coecobrya sp. COE2. Next base: position 17,249 of record JAHZMV010001030.1, read on the forward strand.
AATCTGGGTTTCTTGACGGGTGAATTTGTCGGATGAATTCCTTCGAAGCAGAAAGTACAAGAAATTCAGGTGTCTACATTTTTCTACAACTAATTAAGTAATTTACCTTACTTAAGCGCACTACCTAAAAAGCTTGACTTCGGAATTTTTGTTTTATCCTGACTTGACATTGGTTTCACAGTGAACCTTGCACAGTATATTTGGCAGTTATAATATTATACAACAAAGCAATAGGAAACAAATCCTTTTGAAAATTGTCGGCACTAATATAACAGAAAATGTTGGGAATCACACACTCCTAATGTTTTTATCTTTTTGCGCTTAAAATTTGTTACTTGGTCGGTATACGTCTATCGTCGTCGGTTTATAGACTAGCTCGCGGTAAAATAAAATGAACCAAAGGTTATAGTCATCAAATAATAAAGAGATTTTGCCAATTTGTAATACTCTTTTCAAACGAACTACTCTTGTTTGTATGTGGTGAGGAAAGCCAGAATAAGATTAGTAATAAAAGCAAAGCAAAACGGATTTGTCTTGCTATCTGATATTTGGAGTCACTTGCTGCCTTGCATGGGGTTTACGTTTGATGATACATCAGAAAGTGGTTGGAATGGTTATTAAGTAAAAAGGGAAGCTAATTTCTTTTTGCTTTGATCTTCCTGATGTGTTCTGCTGATGCGGTCCATTCTAATGCTCTACTATACTTTTTATTGTTAATATATAAACAAATATAATTGCGCACAGCTTGCAAGAGGACAGAATCGTCATCATTTGGTTCTCTATTATTATTATATTACTTTATTCTTATGAAATTACAACTACTATTAAATCATTTGAGTGACCTGCAACCATTATGTCTTATTTCTTTACGTGCTTTATACATGTAGTTAATGCTGTATATCTGTGCATGATCATTCATTGTAACTGCGGTTATCTTATGTCGATTGACTTCGAACTTTGAAATACAAGACACTTTTAGGAAGCGTAACCTCCGAAGTATATTTTAAGACCCCAACTGTCAACAAAAAAAGACGATATCGTGGTCAAAGGTTATGTACAATGGATGGATAGGATACATCATGTTCCCAAAGTCGATTGACTTCAATTGCCGCATATAGAAATGTTGCATGGAATCTATACTGTATACATTCCCTTAAATGCTATTCCGGTATGGTATTCTTTCAGGTTTTCTAGTTTCTGATTCGTGTTTAGTCGACTGGAGATTCATTTATTGCCTTCAGTTTTCTGCTAGAGAATACCTTTTAATAGAAAAAGAAACTATAATTATTAACGATATATGAGGTATGTGTGCTATCCCACTTTTACAAACCCTTGTAGATGATAGTTTATTATAATCAACTTAACAACAACCACAAACATAATACTCTCGTATTGATGTGTAATAAGCGACTAATTGAAGTGTAATATATGAATAAACAAAAATAAATAAATAAATGACATTGGGCAGTGCTCTTTTGTATACAAAGGTATTTTAAAATAGTCCAGCTTTAGTCATG
>JAHZMV010001032.1:0-19493 GCA_027743765.1 Coecobrya sp. COE2
GATGGGATTCATAATCATGGAACAATCAGGTGCAATTTTTCATTATGCTTCTAGCTATGCTTACTAACAAGTTCGCCCTTTTCATTAAACTGTGTACAAAAATACAAGACAAGCAGGTGGATGGAATTCGCAAATACAAAGAAACTGTAGCAGCTTGACCAGAACATGGCATTCCACCACTCCAAGTTTTAGTAAGTTACATATTGTTGATGAGATTTCAAAGAGTATCGTGTACAGAACTTGTAGAATGGACCTGATGGAGGTCAACTTATAGTAATAATATGGTTCATTTACAAAATACTTGTCAGATATAAATCTTCATGAGTCACAGATACTCATCATCGCCACTATTACGTATTTCATATATTATGATGACTGCTGCAAATTTACTAACACTTAAATAACTAGTTAAACCTTGTAATCAAAGGGCTAACTAAAACTTAAAAAATTCGCACGCTTATTCTCAGAAAGTACAATATTCACATCCATTTTACTTGTGGTACTCATTTGGTCGTCATACTATATGAGGCTGTATGATTATTCGCTACAATTACTTCCGATGTGGGCATGTTTAATTGAAAACATGAGAACTTTCAAAATATGGTTTGTTCTCAAATATCTCAACAAAGAAAAGGTTTTGATTGTGATAATGTGAATATGGTGATGTTGAACATAATTCAGAAAGGAGATGCAAAAATTACCATACTGCAGGCATTGTCTACATAGGTATACTAAGCTATGCAGTTATTTTTTAAATGATATAATATTTGTGCATTAGCTTATCTACCTATTATAACCTTAAGGCAAAGAGCAAGTTCTCGTTAACCATTCGCGGAACGTATTTAAGTACTTATGCATGTGTCCTCGTAATAAGATGATATTTTAATTTTAATCAGGAAAAGATTAGCAATCAAAACTACCGCACGTAAACAAGAGATGCAATTTAAACGTTCAAGTTCATTCCATATAACTTATAACACTTTTGAAGAAATGGATTGTATCTTTATCAGCGTCCAGAATTTGATATACCTATTATCTTTTAAAATTAATATTTAAAGATAAGAACCATTAGTTTTATACTTCAATCTCGCATAACGACTGCACAAACTTTGACACAGAGAAACACACCATGACTGACGGTGACGTAGGTGTGGTAGCTTAAAAACAAGAATGTTTCGAGCGATGTAACATATTGGTGGCAAGCTGGAGAAGACGGTGTCATCATTACCAAAACTCATAATCTGATTATGATCATCTCGTCTCGTACAGTTGTCACAGCACGCTACAATCAGATTAAATGTGAAAGAACCATCATTGAACAGTCTTAGTGTACAACATGTACCTTTTTAACATGCCAGCTCTTTTCACCCCACAGCAGTGAACCTTCAAAAGGAATGTATTTAGCAGTACGTGATGACGAGTGAAAAGTATCGTGGAATCGAAATGCTGTGTTTATACTACATATATATTATGAAACATTTGCTGAAGGGCATTGCTTCTACCTGATTATCAGCGTCAGTTTGCTCACTGTACCTGCACTGAACCGTGACGGTTGTAACCGTGCATTAATGTATACCTATGTAACGTATAAATACCTAAAGTGCAAGTAATAAACAAAATGCATAACAAGTAAATAGTAAATTCATATACATATCTATCCTCAACATTATTTTTTGCACCACCACGGCTGACCAAGCACGCCAGGTCCAAATTTGTATTGCAAAATTACACCTCCCTCACTTATGACTATCATCATAATCAGCAGAAGCACAAAATACTAGCACTAACGAAATGCTAATAACAATAATAACAGAAAAGTGTGCAAGAAGGAGGAGGAGGAAGAAACAGGAATTGCATGGTCTAGCCAAGTCACAAGACGAGTCAGGAGTACCTTGAGAAAGGTTGTTGTACATGCCAAAAAAGTGCCAGCACAGTTGTCTAGAAAAAAAGGGGAAAATAATAATATTTTTTCTCGGGATACCTACACGGAGAGGGTTGAGGTGTGTGCACTGCACGCCTTCCCACTTACTACCGATAATCTGTTCTCTCTAGACAACGTCGGACACAGGATTTCGTAAATGCATTTCGTCCTGATTTTTTCAAACTACTCACTCACAAGCAATCTATTCGAAACCTACTATTTTCAGAGAGTTAATAAAATCTTTATTTATTATGCAGTTTCTACACAAGGCTAGATGCATCCTGTACAATTTTTATGGATGCACTAATGGAGCTACGTTACAACAATGCAATCTTGTCAGCAGAAAAACAACCTTGAAAATTCTGATATTTTTTTAAATCATAACAATTTTTAAAGTCATATTTTAATTTAACTTCAAAATTGCACTTTCTATGCTTAGGTAATGCAGTTTTCTCAGTTTCATCGCAGACGACAAAAATATTGTTGAGGTAGACAGAGATATTAATTCGAGAATAAAGTTGCTGGCAAGAGGACAGAGGTAATAAATACGATAGATAAAGTCAAGTCAGATCGAGTCACGAAGAAAGAGTATTGTACAGATAAAAATATCTGCATATGTAACAAAAACAAATAGATAAAGATTTGGGTAAACCTTCCGTGTCAATTTGATTATCCATAATTTATTAGCTGCATCAAATTCAATTGAATTGTTATGTGGTTGTGACCCTGCAGATAATAATTTGACAATAAAGTGTTAGCTTACTTTTTTACTCTCCCATTTTCTCTCCTCTACCCTACCCTCTCAACCTCTATCTAATGTGTGGATTCATAGGTACATAGGTACCCACATACCTAAATATTTATAGTTAAAGCAGCGACCAGTCATTATTTTTAAACCCTGATTGTGAGGTTTTAAACTTATCCTTCAAAGGTATATAGACATTAGCATAATGATGATGTCTTTATTGAGTTGGAGTGATTATTAGAAGCTTTTATATACAACAAAGGAATGAGCAGTCATATACCTAAGTCTGCCGTTGGGATGATTGGATCACATCACATCGCCTCATAAAAACACCTGCATAAAACGAACGATTCCCTGATGCTACTGTTGTGTCAATTATAAAAAAACAAGGAAAGGTTTGCGTTTGGTTTATAAAATATTCTTTTTTTAGTGACACAAGCGTATACAAACAAACTTTTCTGTCGTGTCTCATGATGATAATGTTTACTCGGAAAAAATTACAATAAAAAGAAAAGACATGACAAGAACATTGTACATTGTACTTACTGCTGAAGTGTCGCCTTACTTACTATTGTGCACCTTTGGCTTGTTTTATTCATCAGCTAAGCTCATTGTGGTCAACCATACAACATGAAGATATAATAATGATAAAATTAAATATATTTTTTTCTTTACTCTTCCTGTTTTGTTGCACATGCAGTTCTACTTGCATCTTGCATTTTTATAAGAAGTTTAAAAGTAGCATCGACAGCAGTAGAGTCAAGTTTTCAGAAAAAATGTGTGCAGGACAGTTTCAAGTTAATACCTAAACACTACTGACTGACTAGCTGGTTCATTCTGCCATAAAAATAATAATAATGAATCGAGCTTCCTAATTCTGTAGTAATGCATTTAAATGATGAGCACAAAAATACTGAAAATGTTGCACAGTGTCTATAGATGCATACACATGTAAATGTGCATAGCTGTTGTCTTTACCGTTTCTGGACTGCAAAAAGTATCTCGAGCTGTTGATCAGCTTCATTTACATATTCTATTAAAATATAAATAAAAATGGAAAAATTTGCATATTATGCAAATTTTCCTCACAATTTTCCGTCCGTTTGGACCACACACAACGTAGCTGGTTGAATAAAAACGAAAAGGCGACGACAAGAATGAACACACCACATTTGCCCAGCTGGGTTTGCTTGGGAATGCACGCATTCATCTGTTCGTGTCGTCGCCGTTTCGTTTTTATTCGACCAGCGACTTTGTGTGTGGTCCAAACGGACAGAAAATTGTGAGGAATAATAGAATATGTAAATGAAGCTGATCAACAGCTCGAGATACTTTTTGCAGTCCAGAAACTGTACATCAACCCTAATGTATACTATTATAATAGCAACCTATTATATATTTTCTTACGGATTACTTTCTCTTTGTGCTGTAACGTTGTACTTCCCATTTTGCTTTACTCAGAACTCCTCTTTCTTTCTGTCTTTTTTCTTTGCAAATAAACGACTAGACAAAATAAGGGAACGAACCAAGTCAACTGAAATAGGTTAAGTACCTATGTATGTTGGTTCCTTTTTCTTAGTTTAATTCAGTCAGTGTTTCTTGTATACGTAAGTTGGTGTACATATAAAAATAAATTTGGTTATATAACTTATTTGCCTTTATATAGGTATATAAGCTGGTGTGTTCCGTCATCAAACTGCTTTTGTCTTTTCTTTATTCATTTTCTACTCTTTATTTCTTGAATTCACTCTTTTTCTTTTCTTGTTCTCCGTTCAAATTTCTTCATTTTGCCATCCATCTCGTTCTCGCTCCCCATTTTTAAATCTCACAGTTGGATAAAACAGTTCCATCTCTTGCCTTTTCCTTCTTCTCAACTCTACTCCATTTTAATAATAAAAATCAGTGCGAGTTGAGTGGGTGAAAATGCGAATGATGAACACTCTCCATGTAAAAATTATTTTTCTCCTGTAAATTCTATATTTCATAGTAATATAACACCAAAGACGTTCCTATCGTCGTTTCTTCATCCTGTCCGCGTTACTCAAGAATCATGATGACTTGTATTATAAGTATTAAATGTAACAGGGAAATGAAGGGAAATAAAAATTCATTTTACTGATAGGAAAAATTCATCCCGTTCTAACTCATCTCATGCTTCACTTTCGTTTATTATTCGTGCTCTTATATTTTATCCTTTCTTTAACATTTTCACGAAATGAAACCCGCAGCAGACTTTCTCCCTCTTTACTTCTCTTCATTTTCTCCGATTTCCCTGTCCTTTCCTTTTTATTTAAAGCTTATAGATATAGGTATACATCTATAAATAGTGTCTTTATCTAGTGCCATCGACATCTCATCTTTTTCATTTACGAAAGAAGAAAGGGATCAGTGCTATTTTTCCTCATTTATTATTAGTGTCAAGGAAAAAAGAATCAAGACGTAAGCAAAGACGACGACGCATGGAGGAGTAAACCAAACGAACGAAATTATCATTCACATTTTTCATCATTCTCTATCCAGAATCCAGACTAAGGCGCGTGCTCTCAATAGGTACATATATATTTTCCCGTCGGGTTAATATAGTTTTTGTATATTTCCATTTACATGTATGCATTTTATACGGCCTATATAATGCATTCACTCATATTCTGTGTACATAATCTTTATTAAGCTTTTTTCGTGTTCTTTGCCCGTTCTTCTTTGTCCTTCACGCTCCTGTTTCCTTTTTTACTTTTGAATTATTTATCTAGAGTTTTCCCCTTCATCTTAACATGCTAAATGTTAGCAGAGAGAAAGGGAAAAAGTTTGCAGAATTATTCGAAATGAGATGTGCATTATTATATTAAGATATACATGTATGTGTGTGCTTCATCCTTGAAAGAAGGAGAGAAGAAGCATCCCGACTTTTCCTTTTCAACTGTAATCCTTAAGAATGCTTTTTAAAGAAAAACTTGAAATTTTCTTGACAGTTACGTAGTTTTGACGATGTGTTCATCATAAATATTATAATATCACTTTATATTGTATGATCATATCTTTGCATTTTTAATACAGTCTTTAAACAAAACCAGAAATAGTCACATTCTGTCAACAAGCTGCCATATATTCAGCAAGGCAGTTTGAGTAAACGTGAGCAAGAGAAAGTGCGACAGGGAGGGTTGAACTGAATCATGAGTAAAATGAAAGAAAATATTGAAGGAAAAGAAAACGTCAAAAGGACAGAAAGAAAAATATTTAAAAGAGGTTGAACTGCTGCTGAAATGAATAAAGAAAAGGAGACAAAACTAATAATAACTAATTTAATTTATAAACTGAAGAAGACTGTATTTCTCCAGTGTCTTCCCTTTCGTCTATTATTTTGATTGAGTTGTCTAGCTCTTATAAACTTGAGTAAGCGGAACTGCCTCACTTTCACTGTATTTTCTTAATATTGTACATGGCATGACGTACTGTAGGTTAAGTTATGAGAGTATCAATCAAATGGAGACAAGTGCTTTACTCTTACAACAAGAAGCTCCTTTAAAACGTGCCTTTCTTTCGAAAGCAATCAGAATTCATACTGTTCCTAGATAGTCATTTTGGATTTTCCATTCGGCTATAATGGTATTTTTTTCTAAGTAGGGAAACTTGTTGGCGTATTTTTACTCATACTTACTAAGGGTGACCTAATAAAGTAAGCTAAAAGAAAGTGAAGGTGATAATGAGAATTATTTTTGTTGCCCCGAGGCCTGAAAGCCTCTTTTGAAAGCGAAATGGGTGCGCTACCTATGCGTGGGTTGATTAGTTGATTGAGTTGTTAATACTGAGTCATGTACACATTTTTATCCTTTTATAAATATAACTACGTACAGCTATGTAGCACATGTACATGGTAATCAAATCAATAGAGAGCTTCCGGTAATGTATCCAATCTCCGTAATTGACCAAATAACGAGGAAGGGAATTATCGAAGCATACAGAAAAGAAAAAAAAACTTTTAAATTAAGGTTGTTAGTTTGGTTGACTAAATCTGGTCTTATTTTCGTTATAAAAAACTACCACCGTAAAAGAAAAAGTATACACACACGGGAATCTAACTGAAACTCTTTTCCGTTTTGTTATCACAATCATTTTTACTTTTCTTTGTTTTATTTTCGCCTCATGTTATTATTTAGCTAGCCTACTGACTCGCGTACACAGCGCAGCACAAAATTCATTCCTTCTCTTCATTCAGCAAGCAGTATTCCAGAATAAAACAAGAAGTCTAATTCATTAGTGGATTTTGCCTCCAGCTTAATCTCAGCTTGATTGAATGAGTGACTCGCTCAATTACAGAGATCTGGTTGATTTGATGAATGATGACGATGAGAAGCGCTTGAAGCACAAAAAGTACTGTCAAAATAAAAGCAATTTAAGATACTTTAAGGATATCTAATTACGGAGATTTTCCATCGTTCTTACGAACTCTTTTACAACATGGACACAATTTGCTGTAATTGTAAACATCAACATGAACCACTACGTGCATTAGAAAAAACAAACAACAGGTCCAATTAAATCAAATGTACCACAACAAAGACATGTGCAATGTACAAATGCACAAAACAATACAAACTACCAAGTATAATTATAAGCATAAACCACAAGCTATGCGGGGGAGCGACTACAAAATGAGCAGAAAAGTGAGTATGTAAGTGCATGGACAACGTAGTAGTTTTAAACATCTTCATTTATTTCTTTTTTTACGAGGTGACTCGTGTTCCCCAATGCTGATAATGATATAAAAGAATATACTATGTACTCTATTTCTCTCCAGCGGCAGAAGAAACGAGGTCATGCAAATAATAAAACTCGCCAATTAAATCCACCCTGCTGGACAAACAATGGTAAAATAAATGTCTGTATTTGTAAATATCTCTGGAGGCAAGCAAGACATCTAGAGATTGAGTCACCTTATCTACTTATTTTTTTCCTCATGCTGTCCTTTATATTAGTTTTAGGCACGAATGCTTATTTTGCCACAAACATCAGAGAAAATGTTATTTTATCTCTTTTCATCCTCCTCAAGCGTGCACACATACACGCGTGTTTGTGGATGGATTGAGAGAACAGCAGAGAAAGAAAAAAGACATAAAAAAGGAGGTGAACTACACCAGCAGAAGACTAGGAGGAGGTCGTACAGGTAGTAAAGTCAGGTAGTATGTGTATTATTATTGTAACAAGGAAGCAAACAAAATTGTGCCTCAGGGACCTTCAACTTTTTTATATGAGCCAAGTAATATGACAAAAATATATAAGAAGAAAAAGTCAAAAAACAAAATTGTCTCCTTTTTGCACGAACTCACATAAGCAGACACACGTATACATATACACGACCGATATTTTCGCAACGGCAGAAAAGGAAAACTGCGAGAAAAGTCGTAAAGCTTACGTAAAAGATGAATGTAGAAAAGACAGTGAAATGTTCTTGTTGTCCCTGAGCTACAACTATCATGAAAATTCGATTTTCTACCATCAAAGAGGAAAAAGAATAGAGAGAAAGAATAGCGCCACATATATGCATTCCAATTTTATATTCATATTGCAAGACAGATAAATATATTTACCTGCACATATATTTTTTTCTGCTGTTGTTCAGTGATCTCTGTTCAGTGATCTGATACGGTGTGTTAGTAGAGTACTTTCACTGCTATATTGTTATTATTGCTAATGCACCAGTAGTGGTGGAGGCGGCAGAAGAATGACTCGTAGCTGCACTACTACTCTTACTAACACAAAAAATCTTGCTATCTTTTCTAGTTTATTCTTGTATATGCCATAATACAAAAATATATTTATATGGAGAGAGTTTTAGCAGTGTATCATTTTGAAATTGAGTAAGAAAAAGAACATCTTTTGTTGAGTGAGTGAGTCACTTTGTATTCATAAAATAAACGAGTGTATTATCTACAAGAACTTGCTATATAACCTTGTCTCGTTCTGTATCGTATCATGCATTTATAGGCACGTTATAGGTGTATCTATCTAACAAGCCGGCTTTTTTCTCAGGATAATGTTGTTGCAAACGAGCAACTTGGAAATTCTCATAGGCCCTAACAGCATAACACAAACACATGCACGCATACACATAAACAGAACGATATCGTGATACCACGCCACCACTATTTCTTATTTTTTCTCTCTTTCTACTACTTTCTTCTTGAAAGAAAACAGTAAGAACAGGAAGGTTTCTAGTCTCTGCAAACTTTTTTGGGCTACAGAGAAAGCATGCTAGATACGTAGCATGTTGCGATAAAGACGGAAGACTTTGCTATAAAAACTGGTCTGTGAGTCCAATGGACTTTGCTCAGTGCACACAACGTTGCATGGCGTGAATAGATGTATAGATACATACATTATAACCCGGTAGCTTCCTTTTTCCTTCGTAGATCGTTAGTAAAGTAGGTCTCTAAGGTAAACGCACGTAAGTAATGCAAGAAGACGAAAAGAAGGAAGAGAGGAGAGAAGAGAAGCTTTTTCCACTTTCTCAAGTCCATTTTCCTCCCAGGTCGCCTTCAAGAGGAAAAAAGTACTAATATTTTATACATGGCTTTCTCTGGAAGCTTTCATCAAAAATTGATTCGCTGAATACATATGAACATTTAACGGGTGTCTATGGTCCATTAGTAGTAAGAAAGGAGCGTTATTTTCTAAAAATAAGCAAAAGTTTGTATAATAAAATTTTTAAGTAGTAGCAATCTATGTGGGAAAGTTTTACTCTTCTACATTGCATTGTGATCAAGACAAACCTTTTGAATGGGCAATGTGGAATGATAGACCCTTACAGCATTCTGCAATTAAGCATATCCAGCTAGTAATTATTTGTCACCGATGCTGGCGTCAAAAGTATGAAATACACTAAAAGAGAATAATCCATAAAACACATACGTTGGTTGAGGATAATTATCTCTAAATAAAAAAAATCATTTGTTTTATGGTTAACGCACCATTTATTATTACAAGCGTGGTGGTTATCACTACTACGCACGTCTACTTCACATCCTCTTTTTTGCGATAAAAATACTTTACCTTTTGAACTGAACTTGAGTAATTTATATATCATGACGGTGGTAAAGCGGGAACTGCTGATGTATGTATGAGTATTGTAATGACTTCATTGAACGCTTCCTGAGTTGTCTAACTAGGCGAGCTAGGTTGGTTATCCTTTCTGAAGTATACGCCAAATGAGCCACTTAGTCTAAAGTAATATTTCAAAATTTTGGTTGAAATGGAAGCTGACAAGGCTCATGCATAAGTATTCTTCGTGAAGGAAGGACTATGAGAGGACGAGACTGGAAGCGACGGAGTGCAAGGATGAAGCCTCAACAGAGAGCAAGTAAAAAGCACAGAAGCAGAACTAGTCCACCATGTTTCACCGTAGCGGAAAGTCCACAGGAAGTTACCCATAATGGGAATCATCTTTCCAAAAGTAGCATGATAATAATAACACTCACTATATAAGTATATACATATATATACATAGAAAAAGCTACAAAGGAGAGAATTCGTAGAGGTACCCGTTCACTTTAGCTTTTGGGCACACACGTGTACATACCTAGATTGGATTGGAATGCATGCGCTACTAGCGTGTGTTTCTGAAGCCACCTAAAATCATCCTCGAACACATAAATAGCTTCTTCCGAGAATGCATTGGAATTTCATAGCGATATTAGTTATATTAATGCATCCTCTTTGAACCTTCCTTCTCATCCAATTCAAAACTATACTGAACAGATACTCTTTCTCCCATCCGCTATATAAAATGGCTAGTTGAAAGGGAACTTATATAGCGTATTACCATGCTGTTTTATGGGAAGTATATTAGGTATGTATGTATTCTGGAATTGGATATATTATCTCCTGACTATACGTACAATTTTATGTAAGAAGCAAGTTTTCGTCTACCTACTCAATCATATTACATTTCTAGCAAAGTTATTTGTTACTCGATACCAGAAGCGATACTATAGGCTTTTGCATTTCGGGTTCAATACAGGTATATGCAATCATATACACTGGCAATAAGCTATTCAGTTCGAATTTCCGGAAAAATATTGAAGGTATCTATTTATACCCTTTTCTAACAATAAGTGTTTGCATGTGTTTATTGTATTCCAAGTGCTTTCATCGCCGGAATTTAGAGTAAATTCTATCTAGTAGGTTTGGTTGAACTTACGTTTACAGTGAACTGACTGACGCCAATACATATGCACGCTGCATTTCTGGAATCGAATGGATAGAATAGAAGACATGAACATAGAAAAATGAGCAGAAAGGAGAGTTCGTTCTCCATCCCTGGCTCTTGCCTTGTGGTGAAACGCTAAAAATACATTACTACTGTGATACGAGAAAATTCAAAAGGGCAAAGATTATGATTATGGAATAGAAATGGAAGAAATATATTGCTCTGACTCTTATATATAAAATACATAGTCCTGTCGGTGCTCACAATGCCTACAAATGCCAGGGTCGCAGTGAAAGTGAACCTCACAGCGGTATTTGAAAAAAAACTACATTTCATGCATTTTAGATTCGTTCTCATCTATTTTTTCTTCCACGACATATAAATATATCCCTTTCTTCTCGTAAAGCTAGATTTGAGAGTAAACCATACCATGAAATAAAGTATGTTAAGAGAAACTAGCTATTATCCCAATGAATACGCCCTCAAATATAGAGAATGGGCATACTAATATACCCTTGGTAAAACGTAAGTTTCATTTCTCTACTAGAAGCCTCCTTTCATTAGATAGAAGAAGGATTTATACGAAAACTAAACTATATAAGTGAAGAAGTGGGGCATCAGATAAAAGGAAGAGAACGTGAAGGGAATTTTATGTGGATTGTTTAAAGAATCCCTTTTCTCCTTTGGTAAAAATGAGGTTTAGATGACAGAGTTTAAGGGAAAACACCAATCTCAAATTCGGAGCCTCACGGTTTTTATTTTAGGTTTGTTGCAGTTGCTGGTCAATACCCTTACATTATGTAGTAGAGTAGAGAATTTAAACGTATGTATAGGTATTCTAAATGAATAGAGCTATACGGGGCGATCTAGTAAATTGCTTACAGTATTGTCAATCGTGGACTTAGGTTTTACACCTGCTAACAATATATATACTAGAGATAGTAGCTTCAGCTTTGATTGAGAGTTTCATCTATGAAAGGGAAGATGGATTATGGACGTGTGAAACAAATTGCAACCCAATGAAAAAATGCAGGGCTCTTTAATGTAAGCGATAAATGCGTGTGCAATCTGCAAATTATTTCTTTCGTTCTCAGTAGACAACCATTTCACTCCAAGTAATTTTCAGAGTATCTAGCCAAATATAATGATTTCTTTCAAGCCTTGCAACAAACTTTACTTTTCCCTCGGAAGCAATACCGTAATTATGAGAACATTACACTCTTTCACCTCCCCTCACTACCGCATAAAATTGAACTACACTCAAATCTAACAAACTCCTTTCCCCTCCCTATTTTCACCACTTCTTGTTTTGGCTGGCAATTCACACTTTCTCTCACAGAGTAGAACTCATCACATCATCACCAAAACTCTGTTATTTACTGACAAGACATGGATTGGTTTGGTGATGGAAAGGTCATTAGAAAACAGCAGGGAAGAATGGGAATGAGTAGCGAGAAGAGTGGGAGTATCAGGATCATCATCATCGCTTGCCAAATGAGTGAGGTGTCTGGCATCATCTTGCATAGCAGGGTAGATGAAAATTGTAAGCTTTTTTCTCTTTCGGTAGGAGAGATATATGGCTTTTGTATGCTTCACAAATCGCCTGTCTCACGACGACGATATCGTCGTTGTTATGCTTTTTCCCTTGATCTTTTTGTTACCATCTTTATTTCTCAACATTGGCATCGTCAAAACATTGACTAACAAAGAAAATGCAGAGAGTGCACAGCAGAAGTGAAGTGAATGTCTTCATTAGCCATTAGTAGACAGAAAAGTACAACGGTGGTTGTTGCTAGTTGGTTGGAAAAGAGACTCTGAAATACACATAAATAATGATTGTTGTTGCTGCAACACTCCGATTCTAATGGTTGGCTTGCTACAACTCTGCTTGAAACGGAAATCGCTGAATTTTACTGTAAAAGTCTAGTCCCTTTTTACTACCATGCGCTTTAGTAAAATTCGTTTTTAGTTAGTGGGGAAAGTGTAGAGATTGCGTGAATAGTTCAAAGTTTTATTTTTTATGCTGCTTTGTTATCACCTAAATGATGATCCTCTTTTTATAAATGTGTTCTCTATGAAAGTGCATCCAGCTTCTTAACCACACGGCAAAACACGCAAGTTGCAACATATAAAGCTTTATTGTTTAGTTGAGAGTTTTTGTTGATATTTATGCTTGATAATTTTCCCCAACGTGAGAATAATAATCCAAGCCAATGTAGTAAATTGACTGCTAGTTTTCTATTTTACATAAAATACCATCAACAAATTGTGTAATAGTAACAGAGAATCTTTTTGTTTGTTCATTCAGAAAGGTTGAAAGTTTTTGAAACCAGTTTAGTTTAGAGATGGAGAAAGAAAGGAGATTATTCCAGCTGGAAAATTTATTTTCATGCTTCTGTAGCAGTACAAAATCTTGTAAAGTGATAAGTAGTGAACAGTGGCTTTTAAGCGGAAGTCGATTCAATCCATTTAAATAGAAATATATTCTAGTTGAATTTGTTGCTACAATTATTGTAATGTTGAAAATGTGGTTGGTTGCTAGAGTCTTTGCTCTAATGCTTCAGTGCATTTCACAATATATTTTCTGTCAATTGGTTTCACTCGGCTTGTGATAAATTGTGCTGGAGTGGTGGCTAGGACAAAACAAGTTTTATCTCCTTTACAGTGAAACTTAAATTACGCAGTAATCCATGAAATTTTAACAGTTTTCATGATAAAAACATATCAACCAAGAACTAAATATAATAGTATACTAGTGGCTTTCCTGACGAGGGTTCTATTAATTACGTTTGTATTCTTAGACAATGAAAGAAAGGTGTATAGTTTCTTACTTAACGCTTTTCATTTACTTCAATAATTAGTTAATTAAGTGAGAAATGGAAATTGTTTACATTTCTCGCATTACATTTCAGAACGGACATAGAGGGCAGTTATACGCATCTGGAAGTATGAGATTGCTTAATAAGTAGCTTTATTTGTCGTATTAAATTAAACTCCAGTTATCAACCAAGTTCTAGGTTATTTTAGCCAATTGACATTAAATCTTCTTTAGGTTGTTAAAATTCCTGTGTGTTTGTTTGCTCCGATTCAGTACACAGCACCATTTTTATCAACACTTTCCGATGATTTGCATAATTGCACTATTATTTATGCTTGTCACGTGCATGTAACTAAGCTTATACGCAAACACAAAACGGCAATAATGTGTTCATGTTATAGTCATGTTATGCAACAATTTCCTGTTTAATTTTCCACTAAATAATAAATAAACGAAAACCATTATGATATAAAAACCAAAGCGCTGCTGGCTCAACCAAAAAGATTATAAAAATAGTTACAGTTTTGCATGCAATTTTTACCTACCATCTTCATTCCCTGTGCTAAGAAGGTAACTTTTGAGTGTATTTTAATGTTTCTGGTAATTCATTTAATTTCAGAGATTTCATTGAAAACAGGTACTTGAAGCGGCCAAACGATTCTAACATTATTAAATTATTATTATTATGAATCGTAAACGCGCACAACTTACATCGTCTTGTTGTTGTTGCTGCTTTTCTCTGCTTTTAGTTTTTATGCATTGTTTTTCACCACACTTTTTTGTCTCCCTTTTAACAGCGTACCATGATTGCACTATGAAAACAGACGGTAATTGAAATTTATGCTCCACTAAGCCATGCCACAGCCACAATAATAACGCCGAAACTTTCGCGTAGCAATTTTCTACCGTCGTGTGCTTACATACATACTTATATATATCTAAACGAAGTACCAAGTAAAAAGGATGTTGTGTTGGATTTATCATATCCGTGTAGCAGCAGTAATAACAAAAGTTATGGGGTATTCATCCAGGCCTTGCTCCTGTAGTATTTTCATTCACTCAGCCATTAATTCACTGTTTCCATTCATTCATGCTGCGAAAAGGAAGAGAAAAGGTTCAAGTGAAAGGACTTCCTCCTCACTATACTTTGTTGCGAAAATTAAACACACAGGAAAAACTCATCATCAAGTTCAGCACGCCATGATATTATGATATTAAAGTGAAAGTGTAAATACTACACACACCATATTGTTCATTTTTAGTATCACTTTGTAGCAAATATTTGGATCCTCTAAATTTACCTTGCGTCATTTTACCACCACCGCCCTCCACCATTGTCGTTTGCTGTATGGTCTAATAATGGCAACAATCACTGGGAAAACTTGTCACGATCTGGTAAACTTTTGTTCGCCGTAGCAAACATTCTCGTTCTCCAGATATTAATGGTGCACACATACAATGCCGTGTTTTATAGAGAAATGTGAGGAGCGAATGAGTGAGGAAGCAAACGTATCATATGAAAACTGAAAATGAAACCACTCGCCATCACCAACCACGACGACGACGAGTAATGCCATTCTACTAAAAACTGGAGCAGCAGATGTGAAAACTTGGGAAATCATGTGGAACGGCAATTTGCAAGCAATTGTTTTCAAGGAGAAACAACACGGAAATACGAATGAATGCATGTATCACATTACATAACAGCACAATGATAGGTGATGATGAAAGTAAGGTTGCAATAATTGAAAATATCCGTCGTATATACAAGTATAGTTTTAACTTTTATTTACGGATGCGTGCATCAACTACTCCGCTTTGTTATGTTTACTGCCGTGTGGTGGGTAGCCAAGCATATTTTCGTGATGAAATGATCTCATGGCGAATAAAATCCAATTTCAAGGGAAACTTTAACCGTAATAAATAGAAACAAAGACAATAAAATGAATTTTAAAGAAAAGTCATATTATTTGAATTCTCAGGGAGAGTAATTTAAATATATGAACACATAAAACATGTTTTTGTTATATTTTACTCTATTCTTTATAATACACCTGTTATCATTTAATATTCTGAGCCATAATTAAATAAATAAATTAGATGGATCGGTATATGGCTTCCTCTTAATAAAAACATTGTTTCAACGGATGCATTCATATAAACAAAATGTGAAAGTAGGGCAAAGGGCGTAGCTTATAAAATAACAGTACGTCGTTCACAGAGGTATTATAACACGGTAATCGCAGTCTGATGGTAATTGTGGTATAAGAGTAGACATGCATTTGTGCATTCGTTTTCCATTATTACATACTTCTACTTCTACTGCATTATTGTAGTATGTTTATATGTAGTAAACATATAGTGAAATCTCAATGACAGCCAAACTCACACAATCCGACTAATTTTGTACGTGACAAAGTAGGTACTTTCTTGAAAACTAGTAAAGCCTATCTGATGCGTTCCTCTTAAAATTCCGGTACTATTCGTACATGCATGAAACAGATTACATACTGTATATCATCACACAGTTCAGTTTCATCATTGCGCAACCATTGCATTACCACCACATAATGTTTTTTTCTACAATATCGATTTTCTCCTTGCAACTACAACACAGCAAGTTTGTTTATTCTCTGGACCATTTTATGCAGTGCTAAACTGCACTACTATTCTCCCATTCTTTGCTCCCAATTTAGTTTTGTTCTACTTTTACATACAATGAGAAACAAAAGAACTAACTTAGGACTGAATTAGATAAGAGTAGATAGAAAAAATAGAAATCGTAATAATTATGATCATCAGAAGATGAGCTTGTTGGATACGAGAAACAATATATAGGTACCAACACATAAATATACTGAGATATCCAGAGCAATAACAACAATAACCTGATACACTGTGAAATGAGTGATATTATCAGCAGGGAAATTTTAATGATACATGAACAGAAACGATCCCGATGATACTCATATAGATTGAAATTATTCTCTATGTATATGCACAAATCACTTAAGTACCCCGCTAAGTTTGTGTGAGTTAGAGTTGAGTTAACGTCTTTCCGGTAGCCAAACACCTCCTTTTCGTACCCAAACCAATATATAGTGGTGATGATTATTACTGAAGATACTGGAGCGTATCACATTACTTGGCTATTGTCTATACGAAACATGCATCGAATCTAGATTCCCGTATTTTCCCAAGTTTCACCATCCAGAAATCTCCACTGTTCTACTTCCCACGCAACTACAAGAACAAACAGCCTCAGTGTGAGCTGCTGAACCAATATTGTTTGGTGGCTGGAGAACGTGAACGAGAGGAACAAGTTTTTAGCAGAAGTTCATTATTATTATTATTATTATTTTGCCATGTAACCTATCAACTTTCTATATGTGTTTATTCAAGCTTTACTTCTGGTTTGGCAACGAGGATCGAGTGGTGGAGTGCGGCGAAGTGAAGTGGGTCATATGATGACGATGGTGCTGATCGGGATGAGTTGCCTACTTCACAATAAGTGCTAACTCTTCTTTTGCGTCTTCCCTTAACCCTACTCTTTCACTGATAACTACTCTACATCTTTTTACGTATTGAACATGGCCAAATGAATTTCATAAGTGGAGTTTTTGGCAAACTAATATACACCGCACCACGGCTGCTATTAACGATTTTTCCCTCACAATAATAACCTCACCACCAAACCATGAGACCTGGCTGTATTATGTGGCGGATGGCCTCAATGGTGCTACACTGGACTGTTTACGAGAAAAGATTTCCAGTTAAGTGCTCTTTCCAAGTATTTTAGCAAGTAGGCTGGTCCGATAATAAACTATTGTGTGTACGTATTTATGTGCCAAAAGTATGCTGCACCTTGCAATCACAGTGCAATAATAAAAGTTGTTGTTGTCACTGCTGCTTGTGCAGCACATTAAAATTTGCTCGTTTATTCTCTGCTTTATAATGGGCTGTGACGATCGATTAGAGAAAATGAATGTGTGTGAGAGAGAAAGCAGAGAAGTTTAGGTGAAGAAAAATTGAGGAAATACTGGTCATTACAGGCGAGAATAAGTCCGGAACGGAAGGATGACTTTTTAAATATAGCTATTGCCATTATTGTCCAGTAGTAAATCCTTGGAGAGAAAGGTAGTAACTCCGTAAAGCGGCCAAAATCAAAACATAACGGATGCAGGAAATTGCTTTTGAAATGTTTCTTCGAAAATGGTCTTATCATTAAATTAAGGAAAATGTACTTACCCTCAATTTACGGCATAAAGATGACACTTTTGGGAGAAAATACCTACTCAGCCTTGTAGACCCATCGTGCCATTATTTGTGTCAATTAAATAAATGTTGACATCTTAATTCTCCTCATTGTCCTCATGCTTATCTTTTATTCCTTCTCAAGTAGTTGGAGCAGGATAAATTGTTCAATGACAGTGCAATAAATCCTGTTCCCCACAGGAGGCTTCTACTTTCACAGCAATTGGTGACAACAACGTGCGCTGACCAAGAGAGTAAAACAAAAATGTGATACTAGTTTACTGCTCTCAAAGTATCCCAAGTAATTGACAAAGGTTAGGATAGTGAACAAAAACAGTTGACGTTGACAGAAAGTGTATCATCATCATCATTATCACCCAACAAGTACAAATGATCTGACAATTGAGCAATGAGTCAATGAGTGACTGGGACGTGAAAGGAACAACAGGATTCTCAAGATAATATACTCTCCAGCCAAAACAATAAGGAAAGGGATGTGCTACACAAACTACACATAGACACGGCATCACACATCACGCGTCAATAACCCAATTCATCGGAAAAATCTTGTATGCTTCTTATATTCAGGCCCTCCTCTCATTTTCTTAATCATCATTTTTTACACAGCGCGCATTCTTTCTTCTTTCTCATGCATGAGCAATTTCATTTCCAGTGGGCCTGATTATAATGGGAGCGATGATTCAGAAATACATAAACAATAAACAGACTAGGAGACGGAGAGAAAGAGACTAAAGTGTAGAAGGTTGTGATGAAATGTCATGATCTATTGGTTTGCGTTCCACTATATTGTACCTTCTACACTAGCTGCAGTCAACCGTTAAAATGTATACTTAACTAGAATAGTTATTGTAAGAACAAACAATAACCAAATGACGCTTCGTCGTTTCTTTCGTATTCTTGTTCACGTTATTTCTTCTCGACAAGATTAATGGGATGCAATGACACATCCCAATTTCCATTTATTTAAGAGAAGCGGTGCAGAAGTTGATGATGATTTCTTTTCCCGTCAGTTTCAGTCTCTCATTTTCGACAGAAAGCATCATTCCCATCATCAGCATTAACACCATGAATGTAGGCAGGCATCTTTGCAAAAAATAAGAGCGTTTATCCAAAATCATTGATGGAAACTCACAAAAAATCATAATGTGCATACTCGACATAATCGTCTCTGTCACTTTTCAGGCAGACTTAGTCAAGTTACATCCATAAAGGAAAAGAATCTTCTATAATATGATACAAATTCTTTCATACATGATTTGTTGTCTTTCCAACAACCTAAGCTCTGTTCATCATCGTCGTGATCACCCTATGGAACAGCATCCTTTTGTTCCACTTGATTTGGCCCATTCTTTTACAGAATAATGTAACAAACAATAACAGCAGCAGTGATGAAGGTGGTGGTGGTGATGTTTGGTTAAAACCTAGCCTGCATGGATTTTATGCTCAATCTATCTCTTTTAAAAGAACATATGTATTTTTTTAAAAATTTAAGTGCTTTTAGGTATGCTACATTGTAGATTTTTTTCTTTTA
>JAHZMV010001033.1:0-112888 GCA_027743765.1 Coecobrya sp. COE2
AACATAACCAAGAACAGGTGGAACCGTTTCTTGATGCTGATAGGCTGCTTAAAACTTTTGTATCGAAGCGCGGTATTTTTTCTGGACCTTGTAGCCCTCAGTACCACCCTCTTTAATTAAAATTGATTGTTGACATTTAAAATTGAAAAGCATATAAATTGAATACACACCGGTAATATTTTTGTCGTACGTGACGTGCGCGTGTGGCTCAGAGGATCATTTCCGACTGAGCTGCTTGCATCAGCTCAGCATCCATCACCGCACGGCTTCAGTCAAGTTCAGGGTGAATCCAATAACACGACGGATATATAAACCTTTTTACCAATCAATCCTCATGCAAGGCAGTTATGAATGTAGAGATCCATTTATAGAGATTAAAGTTGTAAATAAGCATAATAATGTGGATGTCAATTAAAAGGTGCCTACGTTGTTTATACGAACAGTTAAGAAGAGGCGTAGAGCATTATAATATGAGTCATATTATATGACATTCACATGAATTTACAATGACAAAATGTTAATGACAGATAAAAGAGTTAATCGAACTTGATCCGATGAGATGTAGGTACTTAAAATATCTTATACAATTTAGCTTAATTCAGTTTAATAATAAGCTTCATCATTATCTCTTTTATCTAAAATTAAAGTCATCCTTTTTGTATTTCTTGGAACATTTATAGAGGAAATACTCGAAGGGGATGTAAGGATGGGGGAATAATGCATAATGTCTTGCAAAAGATTTGTAAAAATGACTTCCAAAAATGGATTGTCCTTGTCCTTATTTGTTGAGATTCAACTTACCCCAAACAATTAGACCATACATATTAATTACATACTAAAATAGTATGATACTATGCTGGCAAAACCAGCATTGCTGGAATGAGGTTTACATTGTTGCGTGTTGCGAATTAATTGACGGTTGAAAGGCATTGTTATAATAATTATAATAAGTCTATTATCGTAATCTTTAATTCAATTTCACACTCAGATTTTCATTCAAACAATTCACAACAATAGACTAGGAAGGAATAACATCTTTATATCCTTCAAACAAGATTCAAACAAAACATACGACCGTTGCAGTCGTTATATTTACACGTGTCCATGTTCTAAAATAATCTACAGTCTCTCTTTTCAAGTCATTATGTCCTCTAAACGAAAGTTAAATCACGAAAATACAAGAGTGTAGTCTAATATTATTGCAATTGCTAACAATGGTAAAAGTGTTTTATAGATTACTTAAAAGTTAGACTATATTATTACCTTAATTATTCTTGTAATAACGAAGTAGTCCGGCTTAAAAACTTGGCCACCCAAAGAGTTATTCAAACATTACATATTTAATAAAACAATTAGGCTGAATGTTAATTCAGATCAAAAATGATAAACTACATATTTACAAACAGGGAAGCCAGTGTCAATTAGTTATCGAAAATTACAGATGAACATAAAATACACAAGAAAATAGCTTAAACAAGTCTTATTTATGTTCCTTAATACAATCATAAATAGGTCAAAAATTAATTACGTATCAATATATCACGCACACCGTAGTCGTGGCACGACTGTTGTACGTCACGACATGGAAAAATTATGGTATAATTACAGACAAATTCGTTCGTGTACTATGTACAAGTTCGTTATCCATTTTATAATTAAGTTTCATATTTGCTTTTATGTTTTAGCAAATACGCTGCCAAATAGTCTATAGGTTCCGGCGGTCTCTCTTTACTTAACGCTGCCAAGGCTTGTAAGAGTATCGGTACAACAGTTTGATCCAAATACTGCCTTGTGGGAACACTCTGGAGATCAATTCTAGCCTTCTTAGACGGCGCTTCGTTGATTTCCTTTGGAACAATTTTCTACACATAAAATCAAGCCAAAAATTAATGATAACATCACATAATACCCTATTTAAACGAATACAAATTGTAACTGCAAATTACCTGAACCTGAGCCGACAACGACACACTGTCATCTGCAGTTGCTTCTACTACCCGTCCAGCGCTATCTTCATTAATGTCAACCTTAACCTCCTCAGCTTTATCATTATTTTCCTTTTTGTCAACATCACCTGCTACTGTGGACGCCAAATGGTTTCCAGAATCGCCGTCACCTTCAAAAAAAGTTTACATAGCTTAGCATCCCTCTAAACATCTTTAAGTTTATTAGTATAGCTTTAAATGAACATTTAAATTTTGCAAGTTAAGTTTGCATCTCTTACTCTTCACTACAACCGGAGGTATATCCACATCCATAGCGGCGGTATGATTTCCATTTGTAGGCTTATCCACTTCACCGCCATCGACTACAGCAGCAGGTGTCGGCCGTGTCGGTGTCGCTCCGCCATCTTGGGGATTCACTAAAATAATTAAAGACAACCCACAATTAAATTAAAAATTAACGGTTCACACTTTAACTTAAAGTTAAATCTCATTTTATTTATATCCCTGCGCCTGTTACCTTTATTACCTGGCTGTTCCTCAGCTTCCATTTTTCTTCCCTTAAAATAACCTGTTTAACTGATCACTTAATCAGAGTTCACAAACTGTCAACTGTCACTAACTAACTGTCATTTAAACTTCAACTGCTCAGATGACACAGGTGACAAAAAAACTGACAATTAATTTTGTTTACATTTTTTTTCAGCTCCTCGATATTCTCTGTTCATTCATCTGCCTCCTACTCCCTCCTCGCGGGCGAACATCTTCAGAAACGGGGCAGAGTGAGATTTTCTATGGCTTATTTGTTCTCCATACATTTTTATCAAAAAGGTGAATTGGGAGTCGTATGACATCTTACAGAAGATGTGGGGAAGCTGCGGCTCAATGCCGGAGCTTTTCACCCGGCATGGTTGACTTTGGCAGCCACATGCATTCACTCTACAAGCTTGTCTGAGTCTCTCGTATTCATTCCTTTCTCAGGTGTGCACTGAGTACAGTAAACTGGACATAATTATTTTCAGGATTTAACTTAATTGTGGTAAGTTAACTGATTAAAAGGTTAAAAAAGAGGGATTTAGTGCTTTAAGTGGAAAGGGGTATGTTTTTGGGTGTTTTAAAAGTAATTTTTGAGGGTAAATTATTGGTGGTGGTGGGGGTGTGCATTTGAAATTTATTGTGGAGGTGGTTGTTGAGTTGAATGAAGATATTTAATTGTTGTGATTTAATTTTTTATTGCAGAGTAATTCTTCAAGATGGGTAAACCCAGCGGTTTGAAAACTGCTAGAAAGCACGTTAACCACAGGCGTGATCAAAGATGGGCCGATAAGGATTACAAGAAGGCCCATTTGGGAACCCGTTGGAAGGCCAATCCTTTCGGAGGCGCTTCTCACGCTAAGGGAATTGTGTTGGAAAAGGTAAAATAATTTTAATTAATTTTAATTGTAAGATTTACTAGTCGAGTAGACAGTATTTTTTTTCTACGAGAGAAAGGATTGATGTCAATTTAGTTGAGTATGAAGGGAGTATGAAAGTGAAGTTAAATGTGTGATGTTAGATGTAAAAATCGTTAATTTTAATTGTTCATTAAATGGGTATGGTGTTTATGGCAGAACTTGGATTTTAACTATAAATCTGTAGTCTTGAAATAGCACCTAAATCAAAAGAGACTATCTTAACCCTGCAGTTTCTGAAATATTCAGTAGTTGCTTCAGAGATTCTGACAATTATCTAATCTATAAATTTAACCATGTGTATGGGTGATTAGTTTGGATTTTTTATGGTCGTTATAATCTAACGGTAAATTATTCTTTTGTGTTTTTTCGCATTTTACCGACATCATTCAAAGTTGTTGTAATTTTTTTTGTGAACCATTTTATTTTAACAGACTTTCATTAAACTTTTAAAAAATCATTTAATTACACACAGAGCTCACACTTGACTAGGGACTACTGCCTGCTTTAACAATCATACAATTTTAATTAATACAAAAATCATGGGCTTGGCTTTACTGAAATAAAAATTTAACTTTTGCAGCAAAGTGCATACTAAATAATATAATCTAGGTTTAATCATTCATACTTCGTGGGTTGAGCACAAACGTAAAAACATGTAGGAAGTTGTATATAAATACACTTTAACGGTTTGTTACAGTTAAGCTACGGTTGAATATACACGTATTGTGAGTGCACCAAGGAATGCAGTGATAAGAGCTTTAATTAAAAGTGCAGTCCAAGGGTCAACATGAGATGCCAAGGAAAAGATGTCAATTAGGAGTCCCTTGTAAACACCGATAACGGCCAGAATTGCAACTACCGGGTAAAATGAGGGCTTCACATCATGTCTTGACCAGAGCCATACCAAAGCGGATGTCATTATGTGTTGCACCTACACCACACGGGACAAATCATATAATAATTAACGTCAATTGCATGTGCATTAATAATAATAATAATAATAATAGCAATCATAATAATAATAATAATCATAATTAACGCGTACCATGCTTATGTTGGCATCAAAACTCATTTGGATGTATCTCCAGTTAAATTCGATACCCTTTGCTCCAACCCAAATGGTTAAAAACCTGGACAATATCAATTCAGCAGTGCCCCATCCAATTCCTGCCGTTAAGCATTTCGAATGTCCTCTTCCTGGAATGCGTGATAAAGCGATGTACATTCCAATTAAATCCGCTAAATCGATAGAAGCCTTGAAGAATTCCTGGAAATAGGATGATACGAAATAGTACGTAAAATGTTTAGGTCCCCTTCTATTTTTCATTTAAAAACATGCTTTAATTGATTGAGTAAAATAATTATCATACAAGTGTCATTGGATTTCGGACATCCTGGAAGGAATCGATTGACACGGGATCCCTTTGACTTCCGGGAACGGGAAAGAATGTCGCCAGTACCAGCATTTTGCATAGTTGCGTCAGTGCATAGATTATTCCAGTTTGGACACATTTCCAAAATGCTCCATACTCCGACCTTCAAGAAAAACCAAACTTCAAACATTAACTAATGGTCTTTCACAAGGAATGAAGAAAATTATTATAATTGAATTAAAAGTAAATATTCCAAACTTACAAGCCTGAATGCTTGTACGCCAAGTAATACGGCAGGTAAGCAAGGGCTATACAGTTTCCAAAGTGGTAAAACGTCATCTTGATTTAGGAACCTATTCTAACTATCCTTATGTTTAAGTTCTTTTGGAACCCTTTTAATTTTCACACTTTACTTTAATTGCTTCACCACAACAAACAGATGGATCACAGATGATTTCACCGGCACCGGAAAAATGATTACAACAAGCTGAATTATCTTCAGTTAACTAACTTCACGGTTTGCCGGCTAACTAACTAAATGCTTTCTTAAATCCTGAAAGTCTCTTTCTAATTCCCAATTAAAATCCAATAGTATTTAAATCCCAATTAATTTTATTTATCCTGTTCCAGCCAGCCTATCCCATCATTGCCGCTGCTTATTGGGGAATTGCAAGATCACACTCACACCATCCATCATGAGCAATGACAAATATTGAAGTTAAATTAGAATGCAATTAAATATAATGTATATGCATTATGCAAAGCCGTTAATGATGCCGATTTATAAATATGCTAACATAAAAGTTAATTATGGTTTCCACTATTAGTGGAATTTTTAAATTAAACTTAAAAGCTCTGTCGTATTGTGTTTTTTAACCACCTACAAACAGTATAGGGGTAATGGAAGAAAATCTTTTTATTTCCATTCCACGTTGGAATTTCCAACTCTATTAAATTTAATGTAACATTTAATTATTGATTTACAAAGAGTTTGTAAGACGTGCAGCAATTAGTCGATACATATCAAACGCCCGAAGATAATAAAAGTCAGCGTAGGTTATGGAAGTGTCAAAGTCATTTGCATGCCGGAAAACCGTTCCATTGACAAGAATCGCTGGAATTTGATATTCTGGTTTGCCGTCAGCCCTATAATTTTCCAAGCCGTTAAGTATCCCCTCTGCAGTGTCAAAATATTTTGTTTTATTCTGCGTTATTTCGAACAAGTTAAGGAAGGCATGAGCAGCGATTGTTGCAGCGGCCGCGTCCCTTGGTTGATATTGACCGTTGTCCAGCGGGGCATCAAAATCCCAGTACGTGACAAAGTCCTGTGGAAGTCGGTCAATGAAATATGACGCTGCTTTCTCGGCAGTTTGGAGGTATTCCAGAATACCCGTTTTTTGGTAAGTTGTGGTGTAACCGTGAATAGCCCAGGCAAGTCCTCTGCTCCAAGTAGAGTTATCTGCCAAGCCTTGATGATTATACTTTCTTTCGACTTCTCCAGTTGTTTCATTGTACCCCACAACGTGAAATGTTCCTCCGTCTTGTCGGAAATGTTCCTCAATCGTACGATTTGCGTGGGACAAGGCGATTTCGCGGAATGTTGCATTTCCGGTTATTTCATGGGCTTTGAAAAGTAATTCTAGGTTCATCATGTTGTCCACAATTACGGTTACTAAACCGTTATCACTGTTCCAAGATCGGAGACATCTTGCCAATGCTGTTATAATATGCGAATTTAAGCAAATTAAGATGATGATCAGTTAAAAAGCAAATATTATGGTAAATTGCGAGTTAGGCCTTACGGTGAAAGCGAGTTGACAGGGAAGTAGCCGTTTGGTGGATAATGTCCTCATAATATTTTGTGACATTTTCACTATTGTCACCGCCATATTCCAGGGCTAATCCGTAGGTAGACATGATGACAAAGCCGACATCGTGAGTTCCAGTGTCAAATTGTCTGGGCTTTATACGCTCCTGATATTCTAATGCAAGCTCTTTCCAGTAAGTGTCATGAGTGAGTTTGTAAAGCATCCAAAGAGAACCCCCATAGAATCCTACGGTCCAGTCACCCAATCCGCTAAGATTCCACTCTGGAGAAAGTGGGTTGCCTGTACTGATAAAACCATTTTTGCCGTTTAGGGAAAGAGCCAACTTTGTGTACTGTCGAATGGAGTAATACAAAGTGTCATCGGAACGGAACAAGGCTGAAGCAGATAAAGCCACTAGAAGAGTGACAGTTGCAACGGCGAAAAATACCTTTTGTACCATGATTGCAAGTTAATTGACTCAGAAACCTATTTCAATTTCTAGTTCTTACTGTCATAAAACAGACTGGCTAATGTAACTGATGCAGGTTAAGTCTTATATATGCGCCCATGAAGTCGACATGACATATAAATGCTTGATCAAAATGGATAGGTGACAAATCATAATCATTTAACTAAATTAAATATAAGAACAAGTTAATCCCATCAACCATTTCATTTCAAGATAGACAGGTATGCATGCATATGACTGATTGACAAGTGGCAGAAAACAAAACACTTCATTCAATCTAACTTGTTGATTGAACAACTAACACAGTATTCAAACCTACAGGAATTTATGTGGAACAATCCAGATAAGAAGATAAAGTCAAAACTTTACTTACCAGCCAATCATAGTGTATAAAGTATAATCAACGTAAATAAATTGGCATGTCAAAATAAAATAAAAATGTTAACATTACATACTTAAACTTAATTCGCATCGTTCATCACATCATGTAAAATGCAACAGTAGAATTCAATGGTCTACACAATAGCCGTTTAGAAGCACATAATGAAATCATTCATTTAATAATATGGAGCATACATGGAAAACAGTTTACATAATTTACAAGAAAGAAAACGTACAAAAGTGTCATTATTAGGCTGCTTTTATAAGTAGAAAAAGCAAATTATGATCATACTATGCATGTGTGGCTTTAGTATAAGTATTTAAATGGCAAACTTTGTAATTGGCAAGAATGCATGGTTAATGAAAATTTAAGAATTTATTAGTCGGAAAAATACTGTAAAGCAGTAGAATCAGCATTGCTATTACAGGCATTTACAGACTTCGGTTTTTAGTGTTGGAACAACGCTTTGTTAGTTGGTGATATAGTATAGGAGCAAGTAAAGTGATGAAAATAATGATGATAAAAAAGGATCATGAGACGATGCGGAATATCTGTATGATACGTTTAACATGTACATCCAGAGATCCAGATTTCCCATTTTTCGGTGTACATTCACACTTCACCACCAATACAACCAGCCAAACACTAATGCTGTGCTAGTTTACTGCTATTGCGCAATGCGTGCACGCACCATGTGAAAGAAAGCGAAACCTGCTGCTGCTATACAACAAAGCAACGTGAATCAAAGTGAGGTGGACCCTTCTTACCCGTTTTTTATATCAATCCATGATCATTTTTTATATCAAATGAATCAAATCTCTAAAAGGCAAGGGTCCATAACAAACAATCTATCAGATCCTAAGGTAGCAACAAGCCTCAAAATCTTTATTATCTCTCCATATACATTTTTTGCTCCGGTCTTGTTTGATGAAAGGATTAAAGCCTTTTTTTCTTGATTTCATTTTTTTACATCAAGTTCCTTTTGAATGAAACTTTTTTTCATGGCTTTCATAACAGTTTTTGTGGCTATTGTATCCATCATCACCCGCAGAATCAGAACTAGTGTACACAGAAAATGATAATGATGATCAAAGCATAGTAATAAGTGATGATGATAATGATGACTCGTGTAGTTTTAAAGGGACTCGTTACAAAAAAAAATGCTGCTGGCACATGGAGTAAGAAAATGAATGAAAAGTTGGTAGCGTAAGGGTTATTCGCTTGCATATGGCGGATGATCTCACCCTTTTTTATTGGAATTTTGATGATGATCCTCAATAAGATTTATAAAAAGGAAGAACCATTTTTTATAATAATATGATGAATCGAATATGCTCACAGGATAGCAGGGCAGATGGATATTATATAAATGAATGAATCTTCACACTTGCGCAGGCTCTTAGTGGTATTTATATACATTTTGTCCAACAATGGGCGACGCAACCCGTTAGATGCATTTTTTTGCTGTATTGATCATAATGGATACTCTAAAAGTTTATTTTAGATCTGTACGTTTCAATTATTTATCCCCAACAATATTCTTAGACTGAAAGGATTGAATAAAATTATTTCATGTGTGTGTCCTATACACGGTCGAACTGAAGCCAGAGGATAAATGGTTATAAAACGATGAGAGCGTATACCATACATGAAAATTATAAAAGATTTTTTTTGCACAACAATTGATCAGTCCCATCGTTTTTATATCAAACGATTGGCATCCTTTATCATTTTTATTTGCCTTAACCGGAGACATCAGACCAACCAGAAAAGAGAAAGGGTTCAACCAATGTAATAATGTTCTTTGGCTCGTGTTGACCGTGGATAAAGTCCATTAGTTTTCAAAAAGAGATATATATGTACAGATACAGCCAAAAGCATGCAATAACTTTACTGTATATTCCATTCTCTTACAGAACATGGTGATCTGAGGGAATCAAAACTCTTTTTTATTCAGAGTTTGATATAAAAAAATAAATTAAACTGCTTGTTGGATACATAGGAAGGGTTGTAGAAAACAGCGGAACAGTTGGTAAAATCAGTACAGGGTTTTACGTTAGATCGACATATTCGGTAAATGTGTACAGTCGTATTGTGTAACGGTAAATGTACAATAAGCTACTCTACAATAACCGCTAGAAAACAAGGGACACATCCTCTGGAGATGAAAATGTACATGAAACATGGATCCTGTGAACATTTTCATTCTGAAATATCCTACTTTCTTGGATGTTTTGTGAGCACTGTAAAAAGCCAACAGTAGCTTTTGAAACTTGTCATGAGTTCCGTACTGGTTGATGCATACTCGTGAAGCCTGCTGGAAACCAAACGGAAAAGCTACATGTACAAATCGAAAGTTTTACTATCATCTCAGGGATAAATGGTATAAACCTGAATATATACTTTATTTTTCCAAAATGGTAGGCAAACGCGTAGTGGTGGAAGAGGAGGAGGCTTCTTTCTCCTGACGCACACAATACTCCCGAGTGGAGGATCCCGTATACCCCGATTTTATGTGTAACTTGTGGAGGTATTGAAGAAACGCTGGCATCAGAGTTAAAAGTCTCAGTTGGAGTTGAGTGTAGTTAGCATACAGAACCCTTTCTCTTTTTTCCTTCTGTATGCAAAATAGCTGGATTTTCTGTTTGGGAAAATGGGGAAAAGTAAAACTAGCCAAGATGCTAGAGAAAGGAGAGGAGAAAAATTTAGTAGGTTTCAGCCTGAATTATTCTTGACATGAATGTGAGTTGAATTATTTTTTTATTCTAGAATATAAGCAAAAGTTTGTAATTTTATTATTTCCAGTGTTTAAAAAATATAACCGGTTGAATAAATGTAGTCGAAATTAAAGTGTTTAAAGTTATTCTCTGTGGTTTACCGATGTTGATTTGGTGTGGTTCTTCTGCGAGTATATAGTTCTTCTGAAAATCTGTAAAAAATTTAAGAAACAACTTTATTAGAAATTTAAACTTAGTAAAACTAAATATCTTTTTAATTAGTAAATTTTTCTTGCTTATTTTCATCTATTCTTTTTACTTTTTACGTATAAATAAATCGAAGAATATTAAAATTCAGTTTGTTAACTGTCGTGTGATTGCATTTGCTATTATTTGTTATAATGAAATAAATTGGATCTTTTGTTTTTATGCAACAAATAGAGTTCTATATAAAGTGGTTCGTGTAAATTTATAATGGATCAAAATGATGGCGAGGAATTTGAGAAATCTTAATTGGATCAATTTGGGGTAAGGATATAACCAAACTTCTAAATGATTTGATCACATTTCATTTTCAAAATTTGTAGTAACCAAAAAGTAATTATATGTAAATATTATTTTAACAATTTAAGGTGTAATATAATACATGTAATGGACAATGAAATGTATACTCAAAAAATGAAAGCTGTTGAAAATTGATGCATTGTCAGTAGTCATTTTGACCTGCTATTTTGCAATGAAACTAAAATAGTGCACAAACATTTTGAAAAAATATCAAGAAAATACACTATTCATACTTTAAACAGTGCTTTGTCGGGGAAAGCTAAAGAGGGACCTAATTAACTTGTGATTTCTCTTGAAATTAAATCGGTGTTGAATATGAACTTAGAAATAAATTTTGATTATAACATGGTTGGTAGTACTTTGTCAATTCATCATGCTACCAATAATTAGGTTTATTAATGCAGCAGCACAGACTGTGCTGCACAGTATTATGTCCTTTTTCTTTATTTTAATATTCAGTATCATAGAAATTACTATCTTCTATCTCAATTATCTTCCTTGATTTGTCGTATTTTTTATAGATTTACATCGTTTAAAATTACTTTAGTGAATTTTCTAGACTGGGCTAATACATAAATTAGTAATTAATTTGACAAAACATGTTGTCACACACAGTTGTACATAAAAAAAATTAGACTATATCAGAGGATGTCGATACCATTTTTTGTTGGGATAATGTAGACACTAGAATATACAAGGATGCTATATAACATCGTACGTACCTTTGATAGGAAGATTTTTTGCTGCTATTCTGTAGTAAAAACATCACATTGATCCATCCACTCATCTCATCCAACCCTTTTTGATATAAAATGATTAGGGTGCTTGATTCATTAATTCCCCCTTTCCATTTCATCTCGGCACACTTTTAGCTTTCTACTCGACTCACTGTAAGAATTGATATAAAAAAGGACGTATGTAATAGATAATCAGATGCATACAACGAATACAAAGACGTATTATTATTATCTTTTATACGATGCATCATGCATCAACCCTTTGAAATAGGCATGTGCTCATGTTCAAATGCTGCTTTCTAGTTGGATGAAACATTTATTTACCTCACCTATTGTCCGTATTCTTCAGACACCTTGACAAGAGCACACTCCATTCCAGAATTAAAATGATCTACCTGTTATCATCGTATCACGGAATTCAACAGCTCGTGGTTGTAATAAAAAATGACCTGCACTTTCAGGGCGGTAGGGTCTCTTCCGTGATGGCCCATCGCTCGACCTCCGTCCCATAATTATAGCCTTTGTGTGCATTGTGTCGGAATTTTAGACACGTGTCTATTTTACTACTGTAAAAATGAAATGTTAATACATACTCATTGTTTAATAGAAGCATACACAAATAATCTTCATAAAACATTCCAATGTCAAATTATGTTCCTTACATGATTGCTTTATTCAGGCTCATTTTCATTCAACAAAGTGTATTGAAATAGGAATTTCAAATGATTCATGTGCTTTTGATCTGGTAGTTTGGACCATCCCATGTAGTTGGGCACGTGCTAACAGAACCAATCTAAAGAAAATACAAGCATATATATTTAAATTGTTTGTACCACTAATTTTTGTAAGTTAAACTGCATTACTACCTAAATATCCATTTTAACGCATGGCAATATTTGTCAATACACACGCGCAGACCGACACACGCAGAAAAAGTATGTCGATTTTCTGTAGTGTCCATTATAATTATTTTGATTGTGCGTTTCCTTAAATGTTTCCGAAATATTGGTTTTGCAATACTTTTCTCCCAAAATATTATGAAATGTATTGTTTCGTTTGTATTTTAGCAAGCACGCGTTCATCCTTATTTCCTGGCTCACATGTAGTTTTAATGAGAGCTATAATATAGCTCACGGAAATAACAAAATAACATTCACAACACAACTATCCATAAAAACTGTTGTGATTATTTTCTGTTATTATATGGAAATTTGTTCCAACAGTTGGTCGGTTTATGACAACAGTTAAATTTGTTGTATATCACTTTTGTAATATTGTCATTTCACTACCGAAGCCATGCATTTCAACCATTCAACTAACTCAATTAAATTCGTACTTTACATTTCTTGAAACCTGAATTACCAACATAATAACAAACCTTTCATTTGTGGTTTATGGTCATATGAGTACCAGTTTCTGAAATATTTTTTTGGAGAAAGCTTGACTTTCATTCAAAATCTTCTAACCGCCATCCTCATCAAAACAAAGCTTTTACACCCCACATACTCTCGTCGTGAGATACCAGAAAAACTGGTACATTATTTCTATATTTTCCCCAAAAATTCTATCATAGGTTTCCGCAATTGTGGAAAAAGTACATTTTCTAATCTAGGAGAATTACAAAATATCAGTAACAATGTACCTTAAAACTTCTACACCCTGTTATGGGAGGGCAGGAGTTGTACCTTTTAGCAAAAACCGATATGATCCAAAAATGCATCCTCAAAAACTCAAAAGTTCACCCTAAAACTCGGTAAAAAGGCATCCTTCTAAGCAAGGGACATACCGGCCTATTATCTAACGCTAGCCAACATACATACAAAAATGCCATAAGTCACAATCCAATTTACCCTTCTATAGAGAAGATGGAGCAGCCTGGCTAATTTTCACATAAGAAATACAAAAATGCTGAAATACCCCAAAAATTACATCCTCCTTACAACTATACTCATTAAGTTTTTAAAAGTACCGTTATCTCGAATACCATACATGGTTTCATCAATAAAAGCTAGTTGGTAGTTTGGTAGATATATGTAATTTTCTTAATCGTTGTTGTCTTTAATATAAAACATAATAAACTTCTGTGCCTCTTTCTCAAATCATTTATACCATAGCTCCAACAATATTGGTCGGTTTAGTTAACAACAGTATATGAATGAATACTATATATAGTATATATACATATGCGTAGAAGTCGATTTTGATTATATAATGATTACCAATCCAGCAAATTAATGGGTTTCTTTTTTACAAAATATCGGATACCCTTTTCGGCTTACGGTAAAAAATATTGGGTTGAGACGTCTGCTAAAAGAAAAAGAAAATAATTAATACTTAAATTGATGTTGGCTCACAGCTGGATTTTTGACGGTACAATGCCCATTTACCTTCCACTTTAAAGAAATCTTTTATAAAAAAAGGTATAAATATTTCTGGAGTATTCCTTCGTTCAGCGGGTTTCTGTTCCTCACCTTAAATGCCTAATTGACTTACCTTACCTGTTCGGTACTTTTATGAGTAAAGCATAACATCTCAAAGAGTGCTGTATTTATTTGTGATGCTTGAGGCCAATACGTGTATGATATATGAAAATAAATGAGAGGATGCTTTAAAACTGTGTATCAAATTACAATATACATTTTGTCTATAAAAAATAATTATATTTTATGAATCTAAGAAAAACTAGCTTTAAAATTAGAATATGTAAAACATTTTTTTCCAGCAAACATTCAAGTCATATTTGTCATAATGCAATCAGGTCAAATATAGGTAGGTTTATAAAGGCTTCCTGTTAGGAAAATGTTTATGGCATTTTCTGCAAAACATCTATTTTCTTATAATTCTTGTGATATGTACATCTTAAATTAAGAAAGTTTACATCAAATGTACATAATATGTTCGTCCTGTTCTGCGTTGCACCACACATTAAGTAAGAAGCTTAAGTGGAAATTCGCCCGTTTTAGCCTCTCGTAACTTTTTCACATAAAAGTAGTAAATTTAATATGGATGATAGCTCCTTTTTTATTTTTACTTCATTTCGTGTGTGTGTGTGGTCACTTTATAGATTCTGATATCACAAGAAGTAAGGCGAAAGAAGCAACAAAAACCCAGTAAAAGCATGAATGTTATTTTCTGGCAATAAAAATGTGGTCAGTCCACTTATTTATAAGCTCTCCGCAGGCAGCGGGCGGGCTACTAGTCAAGTCAAAGGGAAGAAGAATAACATGGCAGGCAGTAGAGAAAATATAAGCAGAAAAAGAGTTGGATTTAAGTTTTCTCTCTTCTTCGGCTGAGCTGGCCGATGCATGAATTCTTGAGAGGCGCATGCATGCATGCATGCGAACTAAAATTTACTTTTATTTCATGGAAAATATACATATGCATGCAAGGAAGCATTAGAATACGAAAGGGAAGTGAAAGAAAGTTTTTTCTCTTCTTCCTGATGGACTTGATGCTACTTACGGCCCCCACTACAAAACTGATGCTGCTGAGAGTGTGGTTGCTGCCTGCCTTGCCTGCCCCCATTCATCTACTTTCACTACTGCTCCTTGTTTATGTACAGCCGTAATAAGAGGGAAAGAGAGAGAAAAAAAGAATAAAAACGCAAAAAAGCATGAAGAAATACTGCTGCATGTATTTTGGTTAAGAAAAAAGTTACTTTTTTCGCTGACTGAGTAATATATAAACAAGAAGTAAAAGTAGTATAAAGCTCCCTCACATCACATCACTTTTGTGGGTATAAAGTATTCAAGTGAGCTATAATATGTACCACCAGTTATTATTATACTTGTGCATGATACTTTCTTCTTGCCACTTTTCTTCCACACAGCCTCATGATCCCTCCAGAGAGGAAAAGGGCCGAAGACCATTTCCTAATGTACATCTTAAATCACACCATGAATAATTTGTAGGGAAAAAAGTCTAAAAAAAGCATTAATATAGCGCATAAACTAAAAGAAGAAGAAGGGGAAACTCTCTCCAAACTTGCATGCTGGTTTGTATGTGGACTGTGAAGTTAAAGTGGTAGTGGTGGTGGTGCTGCTGCCACTTCATTTTTTCGTTTTTACTATTATTCTGCTTATGCCGGCTGTTTTCATATGTATATCATATCATATTATTACACAGGGCTATGATTATACACCACAAAATACGACTATAAACCAGCCATATTATCAAATTGTATAGTACGGTTGTTGTACCTAGTAAGCTGCAGTATCTCTCGTAAGGGGGTGAAATGGCAAGCATTTGAAGCTCTAAGAAGATATTCTTAAATGACCTCATAAATTTTTATGTGAGTTTTGTGGAGAAAGGAGCTTAAGGAAGAGGAAAGGAGGTAGAAGAAACATCACTTCTAGTACTAGTAAGCTAGCAAGTTAAAGTAGGCAACACCACAAGAACCAAAAGGGAATTTTCCTTGCATGCATATTTGAGGACTGTGAAACTTGACCAGGTTGGTCGAGGGACCGCACTTCAGATAAAAGTAGTAGTGTGGCTGTGTGGTTCTTGTGGTGGTGGCAGCTCTGACAACACATACAAAACGGAGAAGGCATTATAAGGCATTTATATAGACTTCAAATTTTAAACATGGAACTAGATATGGGTATATAAAAGACATTAATAAATACCAGACAGACGTCATGAAGAGCAAAAAGACACAGGCAGCTGAAACCAAGTTAAGTCACCGCATTTGCAATGCTACATATTCACGATCGCGATAAACTTTGAAGAAGATAAAGAGACTCTTCGTATAACTCCTACTACTGCAGAGAATACACCCGACCATTACAAATGATATACATTATGGAGCAGCTAAACAGCAGTGGTGGCATGTAGATAATATGTATAAAACAGGAATAATGTTTTCTCTCGTTTTTACTGTTTTCACAAAAGTATTATTCCTTGCGGCATCTCCCAGCTCCTTTCTCTCTTTTTAAACTACAATTTTAATAGCAACTACAAAAAGATCCCTTATTCCTGGATCTTGAATAAATGTATTTTACGCTTTACTCTCGTGGATTATTCCATTTTACCTTTCTGGTTTACTACTCCCCATGTCCACTCTTCATATCGATAATATAACCAGTAGACCGCAACCACAATCACGCATTCAGACAGGTTTACGGTGGATACTTCAGTTTCCTTGCAATTTTCTCGCATTTTTGTGCCCACATGCTTACATGTATAATAATCTACCTATACTAGTGTAACGTTTTACAGGTAGCTCTATATTATACGAGAAATGGAAGCTTTCCTTTTTTAGGTGGACCTTATTCTTCCCTTTTGCTGTAATGTATTCCGGCTTGTATCGTATCATTTGTCTCATCCCTTCTCTGGATAGAATAATATGAAGAGGGAGCAGGAGCGAGGACCGTTAAGCCATTTACAAACACCTCCATACACATAAAACAGCATATATTACATCAGAGATGAGATCTCATCCTCTCGTGGTCGTTATTGGCGTGGCGGTAGTTTCTTTAGTCCTCCATATAAACTTATTCCTGCTCACAAAAAATTTACATTTGGGAAGCATCTTAGGAAAAGGCAGTGAAAATATATTGCTTTTTATATGTATTCAAGTGGATAGTGGATGAGCAAAGTTATTGTCCATATCACCAGTATACATATGTATGCTGCTAAAAACCTTTTCTCTCCTTTTCCCTTTCCGTATAAATGCGCTGGAATAAGAAAAAATACATATTGTAAAATTGTGATATATAAATATAGCTGTACTGTTGCCCATCTTATCTTTTGAATGGGTCATGTCAGCCATGCAGCAAGAAGTAATAGCCCTATAACACTTGGTAATACAGTAGTCAGTTTTATTTGTATTTTTACAGACACTCTATCTCGCCACGTTATGCATGAAGAGGAAAAGTGTATACACGTCTACTACATATTACTACTGCATGGGGTTAGAAAGCAGAGGTCATCTGGGAATAGATTAAACTTTATTAGAAACGGTCATTCATGACTTTTTACCGGTCCCTGCCCCACTACCACCACAAGCACAGATAAACATAAACATATTATTATGTATCAACAATGCAAGAATTCTACCGGGTTTTTTTCCATCCCGCCTGCTCTTGCCTAAAAGAAGTTTATTATCTACACACTTTTCATATTATTTTCCGCAGTAAAACAGTATAAGACTCATACACTCAAATATATTTCCTAGGCATACTACTTAAATTTTTATATATGACCGAGTCGTACCAACTCAACCACAATTTGTTTACAAACCCTCCTCTTCCCATTTTCCTTGAAAAAGTATCAAAAAGTGAATTTGCAACATACGAAAACGCAAGCAGTTTTACTATCAAAACGCTCATCTCCATCTAATCTGAACTTTG
Source organism: Coecobrya sp. COE2 (assembly GCA_027743765.1). NCBI lineage: Eukaryota > Metazoa > Arthropoda > Collembola > Entomobryomorpha > Entomobryidae > Coecobrya > Coecobrya sp. COE2. Next base: position 17,798 of record JAHZMV010001033.1, read on the forward strand.
GTCATCATGAAAGCAACAAACTTTATAGAAATTGTAAATCATCTCGCAGTCAAAAGATCCTTGAATCTGTAACAGTACGTTACACCATTGGGATGTAGATTATACTCAAGCAAAACATAAAATTCTACCATGAATAAACATAAACACTGTTGAGACTGTTGCTCAGTACGATTATGAAGCTTGAACAAAAACATTATCGTCATCATCCACGCATCATCATCATTATTGTTCTTCAGACTGAACTAGCCTATCCAAGATTGTTCAACCCTAATTTTTTTTGAATGTATCCTGTAGGGGTGAAAAGAAAACGGAAAACATAAATATAAAGGAAATGTTCCCTGGAAAAAACTTTTTCGGGTAGATACAAGTAGGTATGTGTACAAGAATGATCAAAGACGCATTAGATGTTTCCCTATTTTTACAAAATAAAGTGTGTTCATTCTAAGCAACACGGACTTTTAACCCTTGATTCTCGGATTTTTGACGTTTTATTTTTCTCCAGTGATGTAGCGAGTTGTGGAGCAGTAGTAAAGAGAAGGGTGCAATGATCACGAGTGGTTTGTCTTGTTTTCGTATGGAGAGGGGGATGAATGTTAAAACCCGAGGGGTTTTCACATTTCCTAACTTTGTCAGTACAAAAGAGAGGAATTTGAGAAAATATGTATGCATCATCGCATCTCTTGAAGGGAATCCAGATAGACGTGAATTCTGATGGACAGCTTCTCTACTGGAGCAAGTGGTCATTCATTTATTATTATCATGTATCCACATCCGTTCATTTTCCTATCCGTTTCTACTTATTTTTTGGAGAATAATATTATATTAAAGTGGAATGACAGGAGTTTATACTAAGTCATCTTTATCGACTGAAAGCTTTCTCCCTTATTTTTGTCCTCGAGCATCCAATGCACTGAAGAGGTACAAAATACGATAGTTTTCTCTTCCTTTTTCTTTTCAAACTGAAATTATATTTCTCCCGGAGCAAAGAGACATAGGACAGCGAGTAAAAAGTAAACTGGCAGGTTTTCACCATAAAGACAGAGACAACACCAAAAAAAACTCATACAAACATTATTAACAAAATAATCTGGTCATTTATTTGTCAAAGAAGGAATTTCCATTTTGATGTTTGCTTTTATTCTAGCTGAAATGAAATCGAGAGAGATCGGTTCAAAAAATGTTTACCAACTCAGAGTCTAGAGTACATAGTTCGTTTTTTTGTAAAGTAAGAAGCTACAGTGACTTTGAAGAAGTGACGCTTTCCATTTTAATTTATAGCAAACCATAGTCAACCCCAACTCCAAGTTCTAGTTCTCCTCGTTAGCCAATCCAATCTTTGACTCTCTCTTTCTCTTTTGCATCTCGTCCTTATTCTGTTCGCATCTCATTGTTTGCTTTTGTATATTATATACGCGTACTACCTATATACGTCCACATGATACTCTTGAATTCCTTTGATGTCATTTTGGTATCGTTTGGTCCGTTGTTGTCCAGACTTTATTTCAAAGCTTAAGTTAGTAAGTAGACGGGAGAAGCAAAGTAAAATTCACAAAGACAATCCGGTCAAAAGAGAAAGAAGAGAGAAAAAAACTTTTTTTTGGTAGGAGATGATAAGGAAGAAGAGAGGAGAAGGTAGTAATTTTGTTTGCTATCCTTCAAGCTTACTGGCTGACTGACTAAATAAGTAGTATTAGAGTGAAAGAGCGTCCAAAGCAAAAAAAAAGCCGAAAGAGAAGAAGCAACAAACGCAACGTACACACACATCGTCCTCTTCCTCGTCGTTGTGTTGTTGTGTGTACATTCATCCTATCAGCATTCAGCCTGGTCAACTGCTAATAAAGTCGAAAAAAGGAAAGTTGTGCATAACAAGAGATAAAAGACTACTAATCCTATTCAGCTTTAAGTTGACTTCAGAGCACACAAATACATATAAAAATAGTACCGAAAACAAGTAGACAGATCACACAGGATACAAAGAGAACATATATATTCTAACAACTGCTTGCTTTACAGAGAGAGGAAGAAACTGAAAGCTCTTCTTCTCTCCTACTTACTTAAACTAACTACCATGAACTAGTACTACTATTGGAAAAAAGGGGGATAAAAAGCAAAAGGCATGTGTATATATACACACAGAAATGCACATTGAACGACTCTGCTTCTTTCTGTATAATAATAATAAGCAAGCAGCACACAACAGCGGATGCCATCAAAATAATCACACAATGTTCACAAAAGGGACGTTGGAAGAAAAAAAGGAGAGGGCTAGGATTTAATAATAATGCCACTCTCATCTTGTGTAACAAACACACAAGAAGGAGTAAAACTGTATTCAGCTAAAAATAAAAAAAAGTCAGGAGAAGAGACACAAGTTATAGAGATGGACTGATATATTATTACACGCATTCCACTCAAAAAAGTAAAAGAAAGCAGTACAGCAACTTTAAGTAATCCATAAGTTTTTTTCTCGAAACTTATTTTTACCGAGAAGAAAAAAAGGAAGTAAAAAAATTCGACTAGTGACTGACTAGTTGACTAACTGAGTAAGTGAATGACATCATGTATTCAGGGAAAACTTAAGGACGAAGAGATGTATAATACGTACCTAAGAACCAAGTCGCTGCTTCTGTATTAAAATGTTGTTTCAGGAGACTTGTACACAGGCTTTCACTCCAGCATAATAAGATTTCCTTTTGTATAAACTTTACATTCTCAAGTTAAACTTAAGAAGGAAGACAATAAATAGAAGGATGGTGTGTGGTATGCTGAGTACTTGTGTCTCACTACGTCTTATTGCTATTCTTGTGTGAGGCTCCTTGTGAAACTTTTCAATCATCTTAAGAGAGACGCACACTTGTTTCATCTTTTCCCGATGTGTAAAATAAGGAGGAAAAAAAGAGAAAGAAATCCCTTTCGTCGTGATCGAATGTGACACTTAAACCCAGTATGAGTGAGTGGGTGATCTCATCATCTTTGTATTACTTAAATGCATGTACGTATGTAGTACGTGTAGTGATGCTGATGGAGTGAGATGAGAAGAGAGATGATAGCGCGTGCAAAGAATTTAACGTTCTGCTATACGCTTCCAATCTCCTTATTTTGCCTCACATATTATTATACATCATATATTCTACTTTAAACAAAATGATGAATCCTGGAAAAAAATAAAGAGAATAAACAAACTGAGGTGGATGATAATATCATTGCGTATTGAATGTATAATCATAGAAGTTTTAATATAAGCTATCTATGATTGTATAGAGAGTGAGCTTTTAGATCGGAAACTAGTAAGTGCTTTAGTATATTCCATTTCAATTCCACAGAAGTATTCTTCAATAACAATTTGTGCATTTGTATGTGTGTGGGCTCCTCTTACTTCTCTGGGCTGTTGCTTCTGCGAACCGGAGATAATGCATGTAATATTATCTAAACGAGAAAAGTAAAGTAAAAAGCAGCATTGCACGCATCCATCTCGCCTGAGAGAGAAAAGTATCCTTTTGAAAAATAAAATCCCAATTCCATTGTAATAACAATACCTTATGGCGTGTCGCATTATTTGTGTGTATGCCTATAAGTCCGCTTGTTTTTCATGTGACACCCTCCTACTATCTACCAATACGGATGATAATAGGAGAGAGAAAGAGAAATGAAAAATAAGTAGACAGGTCGACTGGCCAACAGACAGCCTAGAAATGAGAAAGCTTATTTGACTTTCTTCCGTCTCCCCTTTTTTATTTATCCTGCATGTTTCGCATCTCACTTCAAAAACCAGTCAGCTATAAGGAATACAGGATTGTGAATTGATGAGGATGGCAGTAAGTGAAAAAAGTATAAAAAACAATATCCTTTTATTTAGTTATTGGTGATACAGATATAGGGGCATTATGAAGTGAAACTTTAGTTCTCCGGGAAAATCCTTTCGCGTCAACCAATCATCATGATGATTATGACGAGGATCATGACGTGTGCTTATAGATCATTGAATAATGACGTAAAATACATATATCTCATATAAGAGCTTCTTTCAAAGTACAAAACATAATATTTTTAGGAATACATTTTTGTAACAAATCAGACTAACTTGAATTGTGGATTGTGGTAGTGACAGATGCGTATACAATTTATAGTAATACAATGTGATGTAGGAAAATGTTTTAATGGTAGATGCATGTCACCACTCCACTCTCTACTGTACAAAGTAATTACAATTACAATTCTAGGTAGGCAATGCTTATACATAATAAGCTGTTTCGTCCTGAACGCATTGCATACAAATTCATTCATAAGATGTACCTTCTCATCTGTATTGATAACATCGAGAATAATTTTCTTAGCGGTCACTTGTGGTAAATTTGTGATGACGTCCATATCGAATCTAGAAGAGAAAGAAAGAGGGTTTCATGCTTTGCTATAATGCTCTTTATTTGGTATTGTACGCAAAATAACATCAAGGCGAAAGGTCCATGTTACCGCGTCACCACTACTACTTATCATCTCGTAAACACACTTAAACTTGCATCATATATAGCAACAAAGATATTACAATAGATTTTCTCGACATTCTTTTTCTTGCATCTTGAATGATATTAGTACTGGAATAATAATATACTTTGTCCATTCTTCCCCCTTCTCATCTTATTTGATACTTGGCTACTTCATACTTCCCCCTTTCCTTCTTTCCTTTTCCATGAAAAACTACATTTTCTTCAAAAAATAATAACTGATTGCTTAGAACCGTAACTGATCAAGGAGAAGAGAAGAAGAAATATTTTAAGCATAGGATTCAGCTACTTGTTTATATAAAACTGTTAGTATGGAGAAATGCATGCTTACTTTGTGATATCAAATATCATAGAACATTTTCATTTTTTTTCAAGACGAGGAAATAGAATATAAGCTATTCACGTACCGCAAGAAATAACATTACCTTATGACAAATTCATACATATATCAAATGTAATCATATTTTTTGTAATATCGAAATGTTCTCTTTCTCTCATTGCTATGCTAAGCTAACGGACATTGCAATGCATTTTGGTCCAAGTATACTATCTTCTTCGGATGGAAATCGAATGGGAAATCTTTCCCAAATTTGCTTGACCAACAAAGTGGAAACGGGTTTCCATTCCAGTGGGGAATATGTATCAGCGTCCTCCTCCTGGCAACATCTATGCATGAATGTTGAGAAGAGAGAGAGGTACAATAGAATGTATAGAAGTGTTGTATGACTGGTTAGGTCTCTTATATTCAAACTTGGAATAGGTATCCAAATCTGTACATGATATAAAAATCTACAGATATTTTTTTGCAGAAATGACTGTTATCAGTACAAGTTATAGGTAGGCATATAAATTGTGCCTGCTTTTCCATTTCATTCGAGATCTTCCATTTTTACTACTTCGGCATCACCATCAGCACTACTGCTTGAATAAACGAATGTGTTATTATGAGGGCGTATTGTATATGCGTCATGAATAATACTCGTTTATGGCCGGACCACCGCCACTCTCCTCACTGGACATGGCTTGGCCTTTTCCTCCTTCCTCCAATTTCCAATTCCAATTTACAAGGAGAGATTCCAATTCCATGCTATGTAATGTAATGTGATGTAATACGTAATGGAACATAACCCTGCTTATATCTACACCAAATGGAAATACACGAATAGATATATTTGGCAGTAATATATTGTGAAAATACTACTACCACAACTATATTACTACACCAAGTGGAATCATTTCATATTACCTTTCTCCCATTTACTGACCGCATAAAACTTGTGTCATTTCCTTTCATGGAAATGGAGCTCCTACAACAGAACATGTTTTGAATCCGGATTGGGTATTGAACAGGGCAGGCGAATATGATGATGGCGCCGCAAATGAGTTAGATAAATATTCAGGTAGTCGTGCCAGAGAATGGAATATGGAAGGGTATTGTAGTAGCATGCAATTTCGCATAATAACTAAACGGTCAATGGTGAAAACGACAGTTTTATGAAAAAATATGTGAATTTATATGGTTTTCATTTATAACATTGTGTCGCTTTTATGTATGTAGGTATACAAACTACAAACAGGGAATGTACATGTATTTAAATAAGAAAAGTTCACAGTGAATGGTTTACTAGTCTCTGTGTAAGTTTGGTACAAGGAGAAACGTGAAGAAAGAAATGAAGACATTTCTCTTCCAATATATATTGGGAGATTCATCATAATCTTTTTCCTTCATTTTTTCCTGTCCGAGGGCTGTCTGCCAACGCATTCAAAAATATTGTTATAGAGCGCGAACGGGAGGCTGATGCTACCGGTGCCACACGATGCAATACAATATAGCTTTTACATTTAACTGCAGCACAGGGAATTGTGTGAGTCCCTCGAAGATTATTTTTACATCGGCTTTTTCCTCCTCGCCCCGTTCACTTTTTCTTCGATATCAGAAGAAAACAGACGTCGATTTGAGTAGAAATATAGAATACTATCTGTACATACGACTATACACTCTTTTGTGTTTTTCATACATGAGCAAGTAGTACGCTGTAATAATCTGGATATATATATGCAATATTATTCCTCGTTTCGTTTCTTATGTGCTGGTCCGGTCGCTCTTTCTCTCGCTTTTTATTCAACTTGAGACCTAGAGAATATAGAATTACAATGGAAGAAACACGACACATAAGCATACAGGAGCATTATCATCCAGCTATTCGAAGACATAAAAGGCATAAAAACTTGGCTGCTACTCTTATTTCTACACACACACAGTAAGAAAGAGAGAGAGAGGAACAACAATGTTCACCGAAAATGGGATTGTTACATACACACATACACAATTTCAGTTTGCTTACTTTTACTTTCAAAACTAGCCACTCGGTTTTATTTTTGAAGTAATAAATGCGAATAGTATAAATTTATATATTGGGGCTCATTTCGGCAGTATATTCCTTCATTATACACACGATCCCGTACTATTATAATGGCGTAGTTTTGAAAAGGCAAGATAGATGTTGATAACGCTCATGCATTCCCATACATACATAGAAACATCACAGAGAGAAAATTCGAAAAAACGGAGAGGAGAGAAAAGAAAATGGTGTGCAATAAATATTTCGCGATTGCTTTACTGTCTGATATGAATTCGAATCAGTTAAACTACTTTTTATTTTTTCACACATTTCCATATATACTACACCCCAAAACCTATTACGATTTCTATATAAATATACTATAAAAGTAGATGTTGATGACACCATATATAAGGCTACAAACTTGTGTATAAAGTACCACCTGAGAGAACTAATGATACGACTTTGTTTGTGGAAATAAAATGCATTTTTGTTCACTTCTTTCTTCATTTTTGTAGGAAACATGGCTCTAGGTTGTAAGAATGGGTGAGAGCAAATGGTTAAGTATAAAAGTGTACGAATGATGTAGTGTTTTGATTATAAAAGGTTTTTGGGTCTATGTGAGACTCATCAGCGACGACGTTGTACTCGCAATCAAAAAGCTGTTTATATTATTAAACAAGCCTTGCCGGTGATTTGAATTAGATCAAAACTATGCCTTTTGCTTTGTTTTATTTTAGTTTTCATTTGATATTCCAATGTACATTTTTACAATGTGAAAGTGAAATGGATGTTGATTATTCTTACCTGATCGTTTGTCTCATTGTCAATTTCAACCGGCTTAGTCCAATCACATAACGATATTTGTGGAAAAGCACGAGAAGTGTCCCTTCCTTTTGTATGAAACTAAAAAAATAATTTCTTCTTTTAAGTAGTTGTAAAGTCTTCATAAACCAAATTACCCTCAATCGTGTACTTGTTAAATTTGAATATCTAACTTATTCAACTATAAATTATTATAGACAATCAATAAGCATTCATTGCGACCAAAGAGTATATGCATTTCGGTATATGCATGTTAGATTTGTTAAGGATTGCAAATTAAATGTATGGATGTATGGTATATGAAACCCGGAACCTATAACCTAAACCTATTTCAAAATACCTATAAAGTTGACATCCGTGACTAACGACAATGTGCTGAAAGTTTGGTGGCATTGCATCTAGAATGAAGCGAAACAATATTTTTATAAACTCAACTTTCTATTTCCAACGGAATCCTCTCGATCTTTATAAACCTAATAAACATAACGTATATACATACTTACAGCGCACATATATTAGATATGCAGTTTTGTGCATTAAATTCTTTTATTGTATGAATATGAAAAGGCAAACGTGTCAGGAAGTCCATTCCATTCCAGCTTTCCTTCTCTTCACTCATTCGCTCAATGTAAAATATCTATAGATGTGTCATGTCATCATGAATTTTATTTCTCCACTGAACATGAACGGGAAATTGTTCCGGCAATGAAGGCGGTGAAAGAGGGGGAACTCCTGTGAAGACACTCACTGTTAGTAGGACGGCAGGCGGGTTGGGAGTTGAGATGTGGTTCGTAGAAGTATTTTACAGGGAAATGAAGTTAAAATGTAGTAGATATTTTCCTTAGAAATGCAGTTTTTATAGAAAAATCCTTCCAATACAATAAGTAAATTCTCTTTTACACGGAAAATAGGGAAATTTTGTGCAGCTTCTGTCACCACCGTCAAATAGTGTAGTGTATGAAAATCAAGTAAAAGGAAAACTCCATCACTTCCACTCAAATAAACTGGTCAATATATAATTCGGTGACAGGATGAAGTGGTGTTGCATGATTACTGATGCGATCATGGAAATGATGATGATTACTCTGATTATTCCGTATGATCCGCTTTACTTTATCTCGCGGCTTCCTCCATAAAAAACTCGTTTGCCCAGAGAAGTGCTCACATGAAACGCATATTATTCCAAAGAGGGTAGTAACCAAGTCGGAATAATTTTAGATATTCGATTGGCGATGGAAAATGTTACAAAATATTCACACTTGTTCCACCAAAAAATCTACATCATCTTCTTTCTATTCATCCATCCCCTTCCAGATTTACATCCCTGTGCATCCATTCATGTCACAACAGTAGAAGAACACCATAAAGCAAAAGTGAGAAAATCAAAAAACGAAATCGCCACTGAATCTCATTTCGTTTGCTCCTTTTTTTCTCTCTCTCTCACTTCTTCAATCCCTCTGGTACTGTATATTCATGTTAAGCTTGAATCATGAGTTCATAAAAAACTTCACTAAAAATAGGATTGGGTCCAAGTGCATTAAACCGTTTTGGCAGTTTGATTCCAGTACTACGTTCTATGCAATGGACAGAGATATATACTGTATTGTTGTTGGAAATAACGAGGGAAAAGGCATCCGCATCTGTCTACATTGCACCTCTCCGCATCATCATTACTTTCACAAGTTAAGACGACAGGATGCACACATTTTCACTAATTTTGTTCAAAACCTTCCGGGTAGTGTAGGACATCATCCTGAAAAATTCAGGGAAAACTCATTTTTGAAACAGGTTGCTTTGAAATTGCTGCTTTAGATTAGTTTACAAATTGATGGACCATTCAAAATGTTTATGTATTCGAGTACACTATCATGGCTATTGAATAGACGTATTTCGGATATAAAAGTTAACTTTTAACAGCGGCAATTCTAAGGTTAACCGTATACATGCGAATGAAAATGTGAAGCAATTTGTAGATTCATGGTGCAAACCTATCTTTGATAAAATGAGAAACATTTTTAGTATCTTTTTTATCATCGATTTTTCTCATTTCATACGATCACGATACTTTTACTATTCCGTACTCACGTCCTCTCCTTGAAATTGAACATCACAGAGAGACGAGGAAAAAATTCGCCCGTAAAATAAATTTCATAATAAACCAGCAGTTATTATTATTATACGCACATACATCTAGAGTGAGATGATTCACTATGAAAAATAAGCTGGATATATATACAATTATGCTATATGAGCAAGTAAGCGAAATACTCAAACCGTGAAATTGCTTGTACTTGTGATGCTACAATCGAGTTAATATTTTTTCACTCTGGTAGTATCTTCGCCGTTTTCCTCATCACTTTTTGCATTTAGTACTAGCCCGACAGATAGACAGGAGAAAGGATACAAGATTAATCCTTACAAAGATCGTTACTTGTTCAGTTTTCTAGAATTCCATTTTGTTTCTGCTTCACATATGGCTAGATTTTCCAAGACGCAGCCTGAATTATTCGAGGGATTCAAAATAAAAATTTTCTCATAAAATAGACGATATTTTTCCATAATTCATTTCGTTTTGCAATGACTGGAATGTCCTGAAGGAATACTTTTTAATATCTTTAATATAAATTTTAGCTGAGATGGAATAGAGTTTTTGGAGCATGTGTTTTTCCAAGTACGCCAGCTTTCGGAAGAACTACAATTTCTAATATATTTTGTATATACTTTCTTGCTCTTTAATAAAAATATATTAATGCACTGCAAGGCTTCATATTGCTTATGTATATAATCATAATTTTATCTCTAAATACCTATTACATATTACGAGAAAATAATATTGAGCTTTATTACAGTATAAATCTAGCAGTTTAGCTGATTCTTTACAGAAGTCTTAGAATCGACTTCGTTTTGTGTTTATGTATCTTCAAACTGAATATTTTTGCCGGACACGATGGATTCCTTGCAGGCTTCAGGCTTGATTTCGTGGAGACAAGATAAGCCTTGAGGAAAATTATTACATCTTATGTCTATGAAATAAACAAGAATTTTCATTAAAGTTTGTCTTCGTTTTCATAAACAAATGTTTAAACTGGCGTTCTTTGGCCTATTTCATAAAAATGGCTTACTTGCTAGGTACTTTTTAATAAATAAATAATAACTTATATATAATATGTACATGTGTGACAAGCATGTGTGGCAATATCCTAATTTTAAAAAATCGGTTGGTAACAGTGTACTAAACTACGAGAAAGTATTTTCTTCCAAAGTGCGGCACGTAGTTAATTTCCTTTTGACTTTCCCTTCCGTTTGCCACACAATGCCTATATACGCAATACTATATCATATGGCGCGGTTAGCATGTGGCGTTGACGTAAAGTTCGCATAAACTTGCCACAATCACATGACGAATATGTATGATGTAGAAAGTTGCCTGCCTTCTATTATTATCATCATCTCCTACACTTTCTCCAAGAATTATCTTGCACTTCTCACATGAAATGACTTGGCACGATCGTGATCACCACAATCATCATCATGTACTGTTTTATGAGAGGAAGCAGGCGAAGGCAGAAAAGTAACTACCAACACGTTGCGTTGCATGATAGCTCAGAATACAACTTTGCTGCTTCTACTATTTTATGTGGCTTTAGCTTTGTCTTGTTGGCTGGCTATATATGGCATGACTTTTCCAAGTTCCGAAAGATTTCTTGTTCATGTATGTTCCTAATCAGCGTTTCATGCTCTCCTTCCTCAATACTTATAGGTATGTATATTCTCTTGGCGAATAATAAATAAACATTTTTTTGTACTCTCCCTACAAGAACTTTATATTACATATTTACTTTTTGTGGTTGGCTGTCTTCTTGTGTCGTTTCTAATGTTCGTTTTTTTTGCTTCCCTAGCTTGTGCTGCGGCTGATGATAAGGAAAATAAATTTTTGTAGTCAGGAAAAAAGAAAATTCATATTCGTTGAGTCTTCTTCACTTGTGTTTATTATTATAACCATAAAATACCGCTACCACCACCCCACTTGTGTCCTTTTACTCGTTTTCTCTGAGCAAGTTTTCATTTTCATCTCCTCATTTGTTGCATTATATACATGCAAGAGCGACAACTGGAGTACTGCTTATTGTGTCACTGAAGATAATGACATCGGAAGTTTTAGCATTTCAGCCATGTGTGATTGGGATTATGTAGTCGACATGCTTCTCTTGTCTTGGTTGTAATCTGACGATGAAGTCAAAGTTAACAGTACCAGTCTGAATGTTTATGCATCACTGGCTAACATTTTTTATAATATTGAATACAACGTTGTATATTTGTAATGACGCACGCTGGTTCATTGCTTGCAATAAACAACAAAATTACATGAATTTTCACACAGCAGCAGCTAAAGATGCAATATAAGGAAACTTTTTGGCGGACTGTCCTTTTTGCTTCCATATAAAAATTCCACTGTGGTGGCACAAGTTTGTAATACATTTGGCATGTTACATTTATAATATAAATGTGATGCAACTTGCCAGTGGTGGTTCATGGTGAAGCCAGGAGTTGTTCCATGGAACTAACCGTGCTGCTGATGATGATGGTCATTAATATGACTTTTGTTTATTTTCTTGGCTTCTTTCATATTCTTATCGCTTTCACCACAGAAAGCTTATTTTCTAGTTCTATCATAAAATAGCCTAAAAAAGTTGCTGAGATCATAATACATATTATAACGTATGCAGTGATATATTAAATAGATCTATCATGTAATTCCTTCGGTTTATTTTCATCGCAGCATCTGGAACAAGCATAAAGGGAAATACTCAATAGTGTTTTAGAGAAGTCATCTAAGAGTTGTTGCTGATCAGTGATTTTCTCTATAACATAAAACATTGCATGCAACGAATTTCTAATTAAATAAAATTATTACCGAATGTAAATTAATGTAATATTCGAGATTTTCACGGTAATTCTTGAACACAATTTATTATCTTAACAAGGCCATGAAAAGGGTTGAGATATCGGTATCGGTTTTTCTGAATATTTCTTGACAGGTTATGCAGTAAATCTGTTCACCTATTGTTCAGCTAGTCGATTATACATTTTTTTATTCAGACTTCTAGGTTCTTTGTTAGCTTATGTAATTCATTGTTTAAACTGAAAGAAAATATGTAATCCATCATTATTACTTTCTGGGAAACTTGACTTGACTAGAAATTGTTTTATTCCTCACATGAAAATATTTTATGATTTGCAACATTCCTTTCATTTTTTAGTATTTTTGCAGGAGTAGCAATTTTTTTCCTCGTATAGTTTATGTGTTTTTTGTCATTTAGCTTAATGAAATATTATCATCCTTTTGCCTAAAACTAAAATCCCATAAATAATTCAGACTGTGATAAATGATTTCTGTGCACTGAAAGTTCACTCTTTCTTTTTGTTTCTACTTTTCTTCCGGTTGTAAACAAAAAGGAGAGGAAAAACAAGCAAATAGATCTATCTTGAGAAGCGTCCTGCCTTCTTGTGTCGGAAAGGCCGGAAAAATTCTTCACAAATGTAATATATTCCATTATCACGCCACAAAACAAACATTACAGGTTTTCATTACGTTCACAGTCCTCCATTCCCGCACCGCATGTCTTGTACATATTACATACTTATATGAATATAAGTGGAACCCATATTTTTATACGTATTACATTATAAGTTGACGTTTCATAATGAAACTTGGCGACAGTGACAGCCATTTTCTCATATTTTTTTCTCTTGAGCTCTCGGGAAGATGATGGGAGAAACAAACCCTACACACAAAAGTGTAAGAACACAACCAGATTTTTTCCCTTTTTCTTCTTAAGAATTATGCGTGAATTTCAACAAGACATTGCTTTCTACTTCTTAGTGGTGAGTGGTGACAGTGACATTCCTGATGATACTCATCCTCACTTTATCTTATTTAGATGCTCCTAGCAAGATCTACTATACTGAATACAATGACTACAGTTGTTTTATTTTATCCAATTTGTATATCAAATAAATCTCCAACAAGGGATGAGAACGCGGAATATACATGAGTTCCTGCAGCTTAAAGAAGCATACCCACACATATGAGTCGTCTACATACTAAGCAATAAGCACACATGACACATGGGGAGCACGAAGACTAAATTCCATCAGTAAAAGAAAAGCAGCATTATATCAAAGAAGATGAGCTTGTGATACAAACTCTACATCGTACAGTTTTAAGATGCGGAGAAAAGAGAAAAGACTAATTTGTAAAAATAAGCAGATGATACAGCACATAACATGATATATTATGTATGAAACAAGGTTCTACAATGTGGAGATATGTCGTGTTGGTGAATGCCATCGCTCCCGAATAAGGGCTTCGCCTTCTTATAATGAAATACAGCGTCAACCTTCTTAAGCACAGAAAGAAAAAAAGTTTGGAAGATGCCAGTAGCCACACGAATAAGAGTGAGAGTGTGCGAACATTTCCTTCTAACTTAACGTACGAAGGAAAAACCGTCTACTTCTTGAGTTTTACTTGTTAGTATAACTAATATGTATTCCATGAACAGTGCATCCTATTATTATTACTTTCACTCCGTCTTTTTACTCTTCTAACTATACATGCATTATACATATCTCTAGCTGAGTTGTCGTTAGACTTCACAAAAACACAAGAGTTTTAACAAGCAACAACGCAACGGCATCATCATCATGGTCATCATCATCATAGAGTCGACACTTTTTTTCCTTTTTTTCATCTTATAAACTAATGCAAAAGGGGACGAAAAGATAGAGAGAGAGGAGAACTGAAGAACGGGAGGGTTGGTTGGATAAAAGTATATGAGAGAAAATGCAAGGAAAAATAAAGTAACCGTTTTCTCATCTCATCTCTCGCTTTTGCTGTTGTTGTGTATATGTATGTATGTATACCAAAATGTATGCTTACTTGTGCTGCGTGTTTTCCTTTTTGCCTAGAGAATGTCGTCTTGTGAAAGAAGAACATAAATACGTGATGCGAATTTGGGTGACAGTTTTAGTATTCTGTGTTGATATTGCTAAGAGAGAGAGAGACAACAGAAAGGATCTTACTCCTGCTGTTGGAGAGGAAGGAAGGAAGGAAAAGGCAGACAGGCAAGAAAACCAACGCCGAGAGAGAGAGAGAGAAACAAAGGCGTATTTGTATATTATGTATATTTTGGTATATCAAATATAACACCACCAACATCAGAGCTGCTGTCATCCCATAATCATCATCATCTTGATCGTCATCAGTAGCAGCATTATCATGATTCTTTTCTCGTCACTAGTATCTCGTATATTTCCATACTTTTACACTATTTTTGTGTGTAATGTACATATGTAGTCATATCATAATATGCTCTAGTATGAATTCTCTATCATCATTTCGTTTGATTATCAAGAAGTAGGAAAAGTGAAGCCAGTCAAGTCAGACCCAAGTCAAAGGGAAAGCTAAGGCCAATCCTTCTCTACACTGTATATGTATGTACGTATACGCTTTCGTATGATGATTATGGTGGTGAGGAAATGAAAGATGAAGATGAAGAACATGCACATATAATATGATATCCAGTAATCCTACATACATCCGAAAGATGTTTATTATAGTTTAGTGCGTATACCTATCCATATATAAACACATGCATTTATCAAGATGACATCTTCGGATCACATATAAATTCCCTTTCTTTCAACGCCTGGGTGGTTAGCTGGCTTGAATGGTCATGCCGACATGTCTTATTAAAGAAGAAAAGGCTATGAATCTTGGCTTATATGTATGCATACTACACACGCGAATGCTACAGTAAAAATAATTCTCGCACCGAATATGAAACCACCGTCACAATCACCAAAAGGGAAAAAATGAAGCCGTATCAAAATTGTAGGATAAAATGAAGAATTTGACCAAGCAAATCCCGTTTGCACGTTTGAGCTTCCGAGATGCCCTTGATAGAATACAGAGTGAGTGAAGTGTGAGAATAAGGATGCATGAATGTATTTTTAGGTTGGTCTGTTTTCCTCCTCTTTAGACTTTCACCGTACCTAATGATAATCATAATAATAGTAATAGTAATGATGTCATAGGTTTTATAAGATCCTTTATATGCATACAATGTTTCTTCTATGTACTTAAGATATTAACGTACATTTGTACTTTTGTGTTGCTAAGAAGAACAACTTTCACCTTTTCTCTCCTTTTTCTTCTTTTCCACTTGTTCACTTTCGTTAGTTCACGACACGACGAATTTCTGTTCCCTCTTTTCTAGAAAAGTGGTGTTGGTTGGTGTGTAGGTAGCTAGCATCTTTTGTGATTCAGATTCATATTAAAACATTGTTCGTTACGGGGGTACATGCGTTGGATACGCGATTAGTTTTGATACTTATGTATGAACGGGGAAACATTTGAAAGAAGAAAGTATCATTGGTGGAGTTACTGTTGTGTGCTGTGCCCATACTCCTGTTACTTTTACCCGTTTCTCTCTCTCTTGCACACTCTTCTTATTCTTCTTCATCTGCTGACGATTATGATGATGATAAAAGAGCGAAAAAGGAGAAAGTGAGAGAGCACACACAAGGGAGCTAAATTAATGAGCTTTTTCTTTAGACATATGAGTACTCGACGAAGAAGACGAACACGGAGAAATAAAGGGAGAGAGAGAGAGAATTTGGTAATTCTTTCGTTAGAATCGCACGAGCTGTGTATATGCCTAAAATACGTACGTGGATGTGAATTCATGGTATATGAATTCACATAACTTTTTGTAAGAAGACGGAAAGGACAAAAAGAGAAAAAAGTCCTGTTGGCTGGTTGGTTGGATAATTTTTTGAAATGAGCAGATGGTGATGATGGCCATGATGATGAGGCGCGGCAGAGAAACAGGAGGAGTATTATTATTATTAGTAAAAAGGTGGCAAATAAAAGAAGAAAGCTCTTTTGGTGTTGGTGGTAGCGGACCTTTCTGGCATCGTGATGATGCTGATGATGTTGATAATGATGATTAGGATTGAGCTCTGCTCAGGAGAGAGACTAGCTCGGAGAAAGAGAAAGAAATAGCGATGAGCGGTGAGTATATATTTGTGTGTAGTGTAAGCTATTATTCTAAGAAAGATTGCAAGTTGGCACTTTTTTATTCGTACTACGGTATATTTTGTGTGTTGCTGTTACTCATACATTTAATCATCATGATCATCATAGACATCAGCAAAGCAACACACGCGGCATATTCATTAAAACATAAGAGATGTATTTTTCTTTCTCTTTTTCTTAAGCTGGTTTCTTATTTCTTTTTCGCCTTAGCTCATTAACGTGCTTAGTGTTTGCAATGACGTATGAAAAGAAAAGAGAAAAAACTACCTGCACCAACCTCCTTACTAAAAGTAGGCGTGTGTTACACGTCTACAAAATCAGAAAAGGGATACTATTGTATAGAAATATGTATAATTTTCCCCAAGATGTAATAATAATAATAATGATAAGAAGACTGCTAAAAATAAGTATTTTAGTGATCTCTCCGAGTTGAGCATTTCACAGGAAACTTATAATAGTGTCTAAATGAGTTTTTCTATTTAACTTACAGAAGCTGTAATAATACTTATATTAAGCATACATTATCAGACGTAAATGTACGGAATAAATCCAATCCATGTTTTTCATAAGGTGTGTTATATCTTCTTGTAGAATGCTATCAATATATTATTATAATGGTATATTGAATTTGTATATGCACCCTAGCCAATATTATGTCTACTTCATGCGCATAACGAAGAATATTATTATTTTTCCTTTCCTTCATTATTCTACCCCAACTGAAATCTTTTCTCTTTCTTGACCGGAATCATTTTTTCTCATGGAATGCGAATGAATGGAACGGTAACTAACTTAAGAGATTCAAATGTATGAACATGCATCTTACTGGAATATTCCGTATGTACAGTATAACTGCTACTCTCGTTCTTTATTCCTTTCTTTTCCCGTCTTTTCTCTCCTACTTCCGTTCATCCATAATCTGACGAGGAAAAATATGAAATTGGCCTGCATTAGTGTATTTCTATGCCATATTATTCCGTTCTCAACATTATTCTGTACTGCTAGCGATGCTTTCTTCAAAGAGGGGCTCCTGCAAGTCAAGCCGAAACCAGGAATAGTCAGTCCCATCATGCATCTGACTTGACTAACAGAGTAGGCATCGTAGTATAGGGATGAAATGAAAGGGAATTGTATAAAAAGAAAGCATATTAGAGAGAATGTATGCATCACGGTTCACTGAGCATATGTATCGCATGCAGAATTGGATTAGATTGCTCTGTCTCATTATTTTTCCCCATAACTTAACTTGCTTCCTTTTTTACTTTCTTCATTTCACTTGTGTATTCCAATGGCATGGATAAGTTATTATGGAGCAGAAATTTATGATTATATAAAATTGTTCATGTGCATATATAGACTTTAGAGTGAATAGTCATATATTCAATAATATATTTCGTTTCTTTATTTTATGTAGGTTGATTTAAGAATTTCTTCTGGATGCTGGAGAATAAATAACAGGAACTTGATTGGAATATGGAATATTTCGTTCTGCCTCGGACTCAGCTTCCAGTTCCAAGAGGGATGGATGATTGGGAAGAAAATACATATGCAATACGTGCGCGTCCCACACAACATAAAATCCTCATCAGTATCAAAGGAGAGCTATCGGAAAGGGTAGAATTTCGGATGAAGTCCTCCTTACTCTGGTTGCTGCATGCTAGACTTCCTAATCAGTCAGTACGCATGGATGGAGATGAAAGAAGAAAGACGTAGAAAAAGGATTGCAATTGAGTATCATGCTGATGTAATATTTCGATTTGGATGTAGTCGACAGCCAATTTCACAGTTACTTCTATTATCAATCATATCTTATTTTTTTATTTAAAATAGTTCACACCTGCTGTGAATGCCAATGTGATGCCTATTAAACCCCGGATGTGGTAAGTGGATAAATAAATAAAATATAATAACTTTGGGTTTGAAAAACTTAAGAACGTATGCATTCTAGAGATGCCCCAATCCATACAATTAGATTCTACAGATTCGGAATATAGCTAACTTGAGTTAGAATAAAAACTGGACTTTTCATCAAATGGACATGAACGTTAAGTATCTATCACCACGCCATGGAATTGAGGTAAAGCATTTGACTGTTTATACAATTTATTTTTTCAATAAATTAGGACAGGGATTATTTTAGTCGTCCACAAAAGTTAGGAAAGGGTTGGTCATGCAAATCCTGCAATATTAAATAGTCGTTACGTAGCGTAATTCATATTTGGTCTCGCCAAGCCATAGTTGGTTGTACAGGTACATACATTCTCATTTGTGCATTGGCGCATATTACGTGCATCTATCTACTTAAATGGCAAGCTTTGGTCAAGTTGAGGACGTTCAGCTTCACCGTTTCTCATTCCAACCCGTAAATACGCAAAGAGAAAAGACACAATCAAAGAGAAAAATTCTTGTAAAGAAAGGAATTCTGATTCTTTGGATTCTTTTTATCCCTGGTTCCTTTGCAATCTCTGCTTAATAATGTGGTTAAATCTAACAGTAAGAGACATACATCATACGAAAAGAATGGAATACTACGTGAGACCTGACTGTTGTTGAATCCGAGGATGTATTAGTAGTAGCACCCACTCTATTTTACTCTTATTTTCCTTTATTCTTCCTCATTCCGTCCTTTCGTGAGTTTTGCCTTATCAAAGATTGTGAGTTTGGTCATGTACATACATATTTGTGTAAGTAGTATGAAGATTTTTCCAAGACAGTCAGCATCATCGTCATCAGGACATGAACAGAAAAAAATACGGAAAATGAAAAGAATGAGCAGTTCAAGAGAGAAAAGGGAAAGAAGATTCATTAGAAACGTTTCGTTTGTCCATGTATTTTACTTGCGGATGACTTTTCAGTTAGTTTAGCAAATACATATTACACCACCACCTTCATACATAGTCCATGAAATGTACATGAGCTTGTAAATGGAAGGGGTCGCAATCGCCATGATGAGCCACATTCCTTACATTCACGTCAGGTCGTACACATCAACGTAGCTACAATATATGTATGTACACTGTACATACATGCATATAGTCGAGAAAGGTAGTTAACTAACAATATTACTATTCTATATGATGCCGGTTAACTGCTTTTGACTATGTATTTCCCTCCTTGATTTTGAGTGATTCTAATTGAATCTCCGGAAGAAAATTCTCTCTGCAGCACACAGCACCACTAAAAAACAGCAGACTCAACCAAGAGCCACTTTCTCCTCAGTCTTTCAAAAGTACACAAGGTATTTTAAATGAGAATGTAGTAGAAGTACTACGTAAGCTCACGTCCCTAATTTAAGTAGGAAATATTTCATTAAGGATCCTTGCCTACTTCAAATAAAGTGGTAGTAGCTGTAATAGTTGTGTAGTTAGTGAGTAATGTATCAGTATCGAAGCAGTAGTAAATACATAGTATCAAATCACATTCTAAGGTTTACTCATGGCATTTCACGACATGATGAACATTCTCGTTAACCCCTTTTTACCGTTTCGGATACAATTCTGCATGGTATACGCAATATTTATTACCGCTGCCATGTATGTATAAGCACACCAGAGACTCATGCCTTTTTCATTCTATTTGATGCATATGGACAGCACTGATGAGAGATCCAATGGAGTACAATTTGTTCTTTGTTTGAAATATTTAAGATTCCACATTTTTTCAACAAACTAAGAAAGTAGTTGGAACTCAAAAATGCATGGAGAAGTCACTCGTTGACTAAGCGTATATTATATATTATGTAGTTGTACTTCATGTAGGTAGAGAAAATACACTTTAAATAGAGGAAAGTCAAATTACGATCTGATTTCAAAGAAGAATTTCTTTAAAAACGAAACCATCCGTTCTGAACGGTACTCACAGAAGGAATTTTTTAGAAACTGAGAACTGAGAACCTTTCAGTTTCCTACTCATTGGAGCAGAAACATGTATGTACTGCTCACAGATTTTTTTTCCTAGTTTGCAGGTAATTCTGTGAATCTCAGGAGAACAAGCGTATGATAATTCTTGAGCATACAAAGGTTAACCCTTATATTATTGTACATATAGATATAAAATAGAGAACGGTGAATGTTTTAGGGTGAAAGGGTGAACGAAATGCTACTGATTTCTGGAATCTTTTTTCCAACCCCTTTCTTTTTTCGTGAAAATGATAAAAAGTGCATGCATGTTTGTTTGCATGATAAAAAAACAAGCTAGGAAAGATTCTATATGCATTGTTGAAAAAGGGTGAAAGAAATGGTATAAACTCGCATTAAAGAAGCTGGTTAAAAGCTTTTGTCAACCCCTTCCCTTCATTTCAATCTCATGTAAATCTTCTGGGTAGTATTCCTTTCATAACGCACCATGTATCTTATGAATATAAACCTTCCTTTTGGTAGATTTATTTTTGGGGTGAAAAATTCATGTTGTTATTCAAATTACAGTAAAAAAACTTGTTGCCACAATGTTATGAACGGATCTGTGCTAAATTGTACATTCACTATTCAGGGATGGAAACTTTACGCTCCAAGCACCCTATTCAATTTGACGAGAAAAGCTAAAGCTTTTATGAACAGTTCGTGCACCCTAGTTTACGTATATTACTAGTAGAATCGGCCCCATTTTTACACCTATTCTTTTGTTCCGGGTTTTCTTTAGGATGAGATTCTAGTTTTGGCTACATGGGTATATTTGGTATAAAAGGCATGTGGTTGACTCCTTTTTCCTGAAAATGAAAAAAAATGCTTTGTTCCAGAGTTTGTCGTTTCAACAAAATCACTGGGTGCGAATCTATCAAAATACATTTGGTTGGTTAGATGTTTATTATTTGTATTTTTGATGTTGACTAATCTACAAAATGTAACCCATTCGTTTTTCAACCCAAACTTTCATTTTATTTTATGTACTGATCGTGGGAATTTCAATAAAGGATTTTGGTGATGCTAGGGTTGTTTGTATATGGTTTATGAAAATGTACAATAAATTTCATCGATTTACAAGATTTTACTAAAAAGGTTCCGTGTTTTCCAATAAAACTGATAAACAAATCCAAAAGCTGACCAAAAAGATTTTTAGGTAAAATACAGCACATTATTGCTCATCAATCTTATAACGCATTTATGTTAGGAAACGGCCTTCGGTTTTTTGGGTGATATTTTTATGGATTAAAATGCCTTATTTCAGGAAAAAGGGTAATTCACCTTTTGACGCACTTTATATTAAAATGATAATACTAAAATGAATTTGTTTTTCTTTTCGATCATCATTCCGTAATATCATTAATCTTACGAGTTACTCACGATGATACAACCCAGCAGGTTTCTCAATTCTCACACAAATTTTGATGCATTAAGGTACAACGTGTAGCTAGGATTTTTTTGTAAAAAGATATAAAAAGTAGGAGTTTTCTCCCAAAACCTTGTATCGGACATGTATTTTATGTGATACTTGCAGTTCTTGATAATCATGCTTCTTATGATTTCTAGTTTATGTCAAGTAGGTATATGCATCTTTGTAATCCTTTCTTTTATAGAATTAACACACTTTTGACTAAACTCTTGAAACCAGATACTTCTAATGTCTGTCTGACAGACCACCAGTTAGTAGTAAAGTATCTTGTGACGTGACGGGACTTAAAATTACTGGTTTACAAAATCGTTGCAGAATCACACAAGTCGTTATACGTAATTGTAATACAAAAGAACTAACTAGGATACTGTTAATGTGCACCTGTCATAGCAAGTGCGCGTGGTCAATGGATATACAGAGTGTTTCCGATTTATTACGTGTTTTACAAGTATAATAGGCTCATTAATAAAGTGTGTTGTAAGTGGTTGTAGTTTAATATTAATGTGACGGTGGTCATATAAAATTCAAAACGTGTTTAAATACCGTACATGTGGTCAGTTGGTGGTCGTAACTTTTAATACACATTACACTGTTGTTGTACATAACATGTCATCTTCATTGAGGACTGGTTCTTAAATGTGTGAGGTGAGAATTTTAACAAAAATGATTTAAATACAAACACGATCTATAATTTCCCATATAAAATGAAACATGTAGCAAGTTTTATGCTTGATATGCGTATGTACTTATACTAATGCAATCATTTAATATGGCATTTAAAAATATTGATTTTCATATTCATGTAGCCGTTTTGGAAAATAACGGACTAATTTGATAAATGGATGTACTTAATCAGTACACTTTTCATATTATTAAATTGCTCAATATTTAATGATAATTATAACGAGTAAAATTGAGTGGTTCACCAAATATTCCGTTACAAAAACTCGTCATGTTTGGAATGACGTGTTCAATTTATTTTTGTTATTATTATTAAATTTGTTTTCTTCTAAAATGTCCAAAGATTTTATTCAATCAACAGAGGCGTACTATATATGTAGGTAACAGGATTTTGCAGTGCACATTCATTACATATATTCGTTCAATTTCTTTTTCCTTTCCTTTCTTGTCCAGCTTTTGATCTTATTTTCCATTCAATTTTTTTTATTCCAAACTTAGAATCTTTATTGAGCTGAGCTCACTTTAACAAATGCCAAGTTGCAAAAAAGTTCTTTTTTATTCATTTATTACCAGCACACACTATCAGTATCGCTATCACCATTTTCCTCCCGTATAATATTATGTCTACTATCTGCGCATCAATATCACTGAAAAATAGATTCAACTTTTCCCTTGAAAACGGACGAGCTTACTTAGCTTAGCCAACAGTTTTCTTTAAGCAATTTTCAAAGAAAATGCCTATCCAAAAAATTGGTAATAGCAGTCGTAAGCATAAGTAGGAGTAGTTGTAGCTGTACTGAAGCTTTAAGTGGAAAGTAGAATCAATTCTATTCAATTTCTTTTTTTCTCTCTCTCTCTCCCTTTCCCCCTTCCAAAGAAGCATTCTTATTCTTCGTTCGAAGAAGTCGAGAAAAGTAGTAAAGTATATGAAAAAAGAAAATCCTTTTGTCAAAATCTTTCACTTTGTAGACTTTTTTGTGTATATTGCCTATCATGAATTTAGTGTATGTTATGTTCCTCACTTCACTTCTGTATTTCTACCTATTACATTATTACGTATATTCACGAAAAAGTTTTTTCTTTTGTTATTCTTTCCTTTGCGTGAGCAAAGTAATATGGCAGCAGAGAATGTAAAAAAAGAATAAGGGAAGTTGTGATGAAGAAAAAAAAGTTGCAGAGGTGGACAGCAGCAGAAGGAGTAGCAGACTATTTTAACTATATTATACTATCAAGAAAATAATAGTAGGAATGAGTAGGAGGAAGAAAGAGCATCAGTGAAAGAAATACGAGAGATATCGAATGACAATGCTAAAAAAGGAAAAAGGATCCACAAATGATAATAAAATTATGGCTCTTTTAAGATAGTTTTACTCGTAAGCATTTCTTTATAAGAATTCGCTTCGGATCACCATCATTTCAAAGTTATTGTGATGATGGGAACGATTCTAAATATTTTAGAGAATTATCCATATAGATATCTGTTTACAGAAATAATATCACGATCTAGACATTCACTCAGATTGATATAGTAGGTAGGTGGACTCAAGCATGCATGCTTTTTAGAGAAAGACATATATAAGCTCAGGAAATTTTATTCAGCACAATGACGCCTTCGTGCAAACATTATTTGTATTAAACTATGCTAGCTACTAGAAAGATCATATGTACATACTAAACATTATCCTAGGGTACAATGTCGTGTCCAATAATCTAACAGATTTTCTAAAAAGCACATTTTATGTATACCTAGGCATCTTACGGAGAGCCTAATAAAAACTCGTTTCTTTATTCACTCTATAACAAGAGATAAAGTTAAAGAATCTAGATTTTGGCCTCTAGTAACGGAGTATGGAAGTACCGATGAAATAAATGAAAAAATTAAAAGTTGCATTCAAAAATATTTATTATTCAGTTGAGCGAATATCCCCATTAGATATTTTAAAATGTCAATGATCTACACGATATAGATCTGCATATATTTTTATCAAATGCCCAATTAATTATAAAGGCATTTATAAAATATGAAATATAGCTACATAATATTTCAGTGTTATTTAAAAAATAACCCTACGATGTTAGCGCTCCAACACGAAGTTATACATAAGTTTTATTGTTGTGACTAAGAAATGACTGTATAAAAACGGAAGAACGAGAAAGTATCTTTCCGGAGGCAATTTTGCCACTGTCACTTCCACCGTGTGATACTACTCTACTGCTTAAAAGTGAGTGGTGTACATATAGCTAAGTAAATCATGATGAATGTCTGGTTGGTCGTATGTGTGTGCGAATATCATCATCATAATATGATCTCGCACACGGAGCCAAAAGTAAAAATGCCACACCATTTCTGTGTTCTCGTGAGCGCATTTTCTTGATGCTCTTTTCACTTGTTTCTTTAGGGAAAAATAAAAGAATCAGGGGTCATTTCTGTTAGTTTACCTACACACTACACATACACAAGACGAGTGTAAATATGTATAAGGACATGAAATGGTGATGCTGGAAGAAAATGAGAAAAACGAGAAATATTATCCCAAACGGTTTTCTTTACATGTACATAATGCACATAAACATAATATTATTTTCTTATTCTTTCTTACCAACACATAGGCTGTGTATTACATTAAACGAGATGGGTGTGTGTGTGTCTGTGTAACGGAAACTTTTTTTCACATGGTCATTTTCTTCGTACATAATATAAAAGGACGATTTCACTGGTATTGTGAGCAATAACGCAGACCAGCTCGGTGGTGGCATAAGTGAGAAAAAAAGAAATGATACTTTATTTCCATTCTTATGTAACACACTCATATTCACTCTGGAGACATGCTCTGTATGGTATATTTCCCTGGATGGAATAAATGCATGAAAATCCAACGAAATTCCTTTCATTTTCTGGTGTACAAGCTTTGTGTATAATATATAATACATCATGTTTACGTATGACAGTTACGAATCATATCTCACGAAATGGTGAAAGCAAGAAAGGAATTTCACTTGTGTGCATGTAAGGTTCTCTCCGAGAGATAGAAGAAGTTGGAAAGAATGTTCATGTGACACTTTCTTATAATTTTTCTATTATCTTTAAGGAAAATTTATGGCACGTTGAAATTTCTTTTAAATAAAGTTTTCTCATTTTTTCCTTAGAGTTCTGCATTTGAAAATATTTAAATGTGGTTTGCAATGCTGAAGGTTGGTTTTCCAAACGCAAAAGGAATACTCTTTAGCAAAAATTAATTAATTTTCTCGTTTTGTACATACTACTCGCTATGTATTAATCTTTGTAATTATTTTAAACGAAAAAGATTAATTGTAAGGCTGAAGGCTCGTAATCAATATTAAACGCCAAAAATACCTATTATATATGCTTAATTTTAATTGTTATAACCAGACTTCATTTTAAGATTTCCGAACAGTTTAAATTTCATGAGACCATTTTCGATAATGGTAGTTTTTTGCTATTCATTTACCAACTTACCTAAGATATATGGTGTATCTTTTTCTTGAGTATTTGTACAGCAACAGTCTGAGTTTTAATGTGATTCTAGGTAATGTGATTGCTTCAAGTATTAATCTCAATGGGAAAGAGTATGGTCACATGCCCACTTCTAAAGTTGGAAATCAGTTTACTCAAGCAATCAAATTATGATTTGTTGTTTTTAGTTTTTACGTATCATTATCATTATTACCACGAATGTATATACCTATACAAAATGCTCCAAAACACAGCAGCAGCAGCTTCAAGTCATAATCATATAGTAATTTCCGCACTGTTGATATAATAATAAAGACAGTTTTACTGATCATGTTCGCGTACTTAAGAATATTTCATATTTATAGGAGGCAGGTGAAAGCAGCACCGTAATACGACGATGATGATGATGTCGACCGTACACTCTCTACTTATTTATTACATTAGCCCAACCGTTCGTGATTGTGAAAACAAAGTAGAATCATGAGAGGATGACAAAGTAAGCAAAAAGCGAAAGGAGTATAGAATTTTACTCCCATTACTCCATTACAGAGGAACGAATGTACTTCCGCTGTTTTCACTTTCCCGTTCCCAGCAGTCCAGCCAGTCTGCGTACGTGAAGGAGTCCAGGGACATTTATATAAGATGATCTGTTGAAAGATACAGGGAAAACATACAAAGACCAACTTGAGAGAGAGAGAGAAAGCAAAAAAACCTGTTTCTCTTCGTTTAATATCAAAAACTAAATAAACAAAAGTAAACTGAATTACAAGTTTGAAAACTGAACAAGAAAATGATGATGGTGATCATGGTCATAATACACTTTTGTTTTTATACCTTGACTGCATTACATTTATGCGATGGATGGAATAAAATAAAATAGGTAGACGTATGTTACGTATAAGTAATAAGTTAGGGGAAAAGGTAAGACAAGCTTCTGTTTAGAAGAAGGGATCTATTTCTAGAAAAAAAACGAAGAGAAATGTACCAGAATATCAGTTCAAACTAAAAAAACAAATCATAGATTCAGTTGAACACTCATGATGATTCAACAAGGGAAGAGAAGCGGAAAAAATATCTAACAAGATTGAGAACTGGTAATAAGGGTTGATGTAATACGTCTATTGGTTGTTTGCAGTGTTTTACCTTGTATTCGATATCGTTGAAGGAAACAAGTAGAAAAATGAAATAAATAGTAAAAAGGTAAACTCAATTCTATTATTTAGTTAGAGGAGTTGTTGAAGAGGAAGATCTGCTAGATTGCATTACACTTTGATACATAATGGATCATGTGAACGAATAACAATATCATCGAATTGATGGGGTTATCAAGTTGCTCCATTTCAGTTTGTTGTGCTCAAAAACTCTGCTATTTGTTTTTTGAAGTATAAATTAAATACTAATAGGAAACGTAATGTTATTGAAACAACATACATCACACAGGTATTTCATACATATACCTTTTAAACCTTTTCCGAGGTGCACAGATAAAAGGAATCTGTATATATTTATACATTTCCAACTTCAAGTTATTTTATTCATTTAATGTCTAACCTTTCTCTCTAGAGAAAATTAAACTGTGCTCCAATGTAATCCCTGATCGTCATCGCTAAGACTGTCCTTTATATTTAATTTCTTGAATTTGTAGTTAGATAACATAACTGATACCATTAGATAACATTAGATTACGTCTCTAAGTATTTATCTTGTCATTTTGCTAAACGATGTATCGTATATCTCGAGTGCTGCCGAATTTATATAAAATCATTGTGATTTTTATAGTAAACCAATTACAAAAATAGTCACTATATTAAATTTTAATTCCTGCAGCAAAGCATTCTAGTGCTTTATATGGTAATCCGCAAACCCGTAACGTTTTCCATTGAAACATTTTCTGAAGTCTGAAGTTATGCTTTATTATGTAAGGTACATGTACTTATGTAATGATAAGTTAATGCCAATCAGCATAATATCGGATGGGTATGGAGAGTAACTCCCATCGACTATTCCTTTATCGTCATCCCCTTGCAAATCCCATTTCAAAATATTTTATTCGTCCCAAAAAATTCAAATGGGTCTATTTATTCCTTCCTTTGAGCTCGCTGTAGGAGTCATGCCATTAAAGAAAAGCTTTATTGAGCGAATCCCATTCTATCCGTATGTAATTCAAATAGATTATCATACAAAAATACTAGTCGCAGCATTCCACTTGTAGTTCAACTTAAATATACAGTGGTTTTCTCTCTATATTTTTCCCTTTTGGCGTTTTTTTTCCTTTTCCTCTATGTATTTCTTAATGTTTTCCGTAGTGGTTAGGCAGTTAGTTGGGATTATGGTTGCGAATCTGAAAGTCAAGTTAAAAAAGATGGGAGATTGGAGAGGAAGAGACGTAATAAAAAGTGTTTTCTCCATATCCGCCATTCATTTTGTATTCCATGCCAAGAAGTTCCTGTGAGTAGTGGTGTCTTTATGAAAAATACTGCGAACGAACGCCGAGTATTTCTTACATAAAGAATTGTACTCAGAATAGATGCTTATATTATGATGACACTATACATGCTCAGCTTTCACAACTAAGCTAAGGTTCATTTAACAGGTTTCGTTGTTATTCCTAGAATAACTTGGACTGGTCACCACTCAACATCATTCGCTCGTTTTCTAATATCCTCAGTGAAGCACATACAAATGTCGACTACAGTCTTTATAATACGTAGGCAGAAGACAGACGCTATTACCTCACTGCAGAGTTTGTAAATGGTAGAAATATGCGGTGAAACGGATTCAAAGCAGGCTGATTTACCTAATGCATTTGTCTCTTGTCTGAATGACATCACTACTTAACTTATACTACCAAGGCTCCCGTTTGACTGTGGACACTTAAACTATACCTATATTTGCGTTGTTTCCCTGTGCTTTCCGTTAGACAGGAGCATGAAAAAGACGCGCAACAATAGTTACTCCTTTTCAGTGTACAGCCACCATACAGTGTATGTACATAAATGCAATTTTGGTTTTCAATTTTTTTCAGGAAATGGAAAAGGCAGCGCGCGTCATGTACCCCTGCCGACATGGCGTTGACTCTTATCTGAAATAAAACGGAATGTTAGAAAAATGCAATTGTAAAAGAATAAAAGGATTTCCAAAATTCTCCTTTTATTCCTTTCCCGTTCTCTCTGATGTTCTAAAAATGTGTGTGTATGGACAACGTATATATTAGATTACGCTTTTCTCTGTCTTAGAGGATTGTGTGAATGAGCGAATGAATAAGAATGAAATCCAAAGCATTTCAAATTCCTTTTTCCTCCTCCTCCTCCTCTTTCTTTTTTTTCGTTCATTGCATGAGAACCACGGAAAAATTGTGGAATAGCCTTTCACAGTCTCTCTCTTGCCTTCTCATTACATTTTCATTCTTTCTCTACAGACAAGTTTGAGTGTTGAGTGTATTCCTAGAATAAAAAGAAATAAAAGGTTTAACTTGACTAGAAATCACCAAATAAGATCAAGAAGTTTTGAATTGAAAAGGGCCTTCTTTTATAAGAGCGTGTTTGAGAGAAGCTTGTCGTCCAATGTATTTCCATGCAGGGTACATTCTTACCGCTTACCATAGTTTGTCGATTTCTATCCTAAGCCATAAGAAGGAATATTATTACATGCATTTCAACCGGCATCATTTTTTCGTTTTCCCTTGCCCTTCTAGTTTCTCCGTTTCGTCAGTTCTCTCCCATTTCACATGAGCTTTCTCAAGAAAATCGGGAGAGTAAATGGGGGTTATATGCGATATCCTATATGAGCGTACATATCACAGAAAATCATTGCATTGCTTCAACTGCCGCGTTGTCCGCTGCTCCTGCTACTTCTGACATTTTCCTATTTTAGCCATGAATGTTATACATGATTGTACTTTTTACTAGTTCCTCTTTGGAAATAGAAAAAAGGCAAGCTCAGCTCCATCCATTGCTTCTGCTGCTGAGAGAGGAAAGCGGATTTTTCCTTTCTTGTGTCTGAAAATATTATTCGAATTCCAAAAGGAATTTCATCAATAAATCTGCCGCATTTCCCTTTTCTTTTTTTCCTAAAAAGAGCTAGTGGTACTTTCAAAATACTTTTCCATCTGACTTTGACTACCGCTCACTGTAATATTCCAGTTAGTCCTTCCCTACACATTACAATTTCAGGGAACAATAATATAAAGTGGTGTGGCTGTCTGCATATATACTTTATACCAGCACGACTCATCCAGTGACTTGGAGTTGATCCTTATTGGTTCATGTCATGACTTTTCTTCTCTTTTTTACCGATTGGAATATCCGTTATTTTTCTTGTCGTTTGTATGTACATAAGAAAAAGAAAATTGAGCAATGTCTGTTAACCAGCTACTCCAACAAACGCTTTACCCCACTCTGCCTGTATCACAATCACGGTTATATGCTCCCAGTCGACAAAGTATGTAACAAAGAGTAAAAGCAAAAGAAGCCGACAGAATACGCGTAGGAGCTGGTGTAAAGCTAGCATTTATTTTCGTAAAAAAGTTCAGATATGAGTTCTCTCGCTATTAAGAAGAGTTCTATTATTATTATTTTCTTTATATATGTTGCTGATTGAGCTTTTTATGGCAGGGATGCGTGAGCATTTCTTGCACTCCTTGCTCAACTAAACTGATCGGTTTTGTGGAGATATAGTGCTTATTCATCTAACAAAATGGATTTCTTATCACAATGTACACAGAAATTGCTTTGCCTCCACTTGCGAGGTTATTGGAATATCTCCTTTTATTGAACAGAAGAATATATTAAAACGTTTGAATAATGCTGGCTGTTTCCGACCGGAAAAGGTATTCCGTTTTTCATAAAAATGAGTCAATCAATTTAGATGGGCTTGAAATCAGCTTCGTTGTCCAAGTTTTTTCTACGTTTCCGTACCAGTTATCATCACAAGGAATATAAGCTCAAGTAAAGTTATAAGTAATATAAGAAAGTCGATTTTCATCTTTACTGTATTATTAGCAAAATTTTTCAGATAAATATGCGTATTATTATCCAAGAACGACTCCAATAAATGCCACCGTAAAAATCCTTAGATTGACTGTCATCTCCAACCTAAATTTCTTTCATGTCTCACTCTTCTTAAACTGCAACCTGTAAAATGTTCAAGACAAAACACAATGCTCCTTACTAAAAATCATTTTCTTAAATAACAAGGAATGTGAACAGAGTGGGAAGAAGCAAAAGAAAAAAATCCAATTGAGTCAGTGAAAATTGTCACAAAAAGGATGATTTTTTTTCACTCAAGCAAGCGGTGTTGCTAGAAGCTTCGTTGACTATTGCCTGATGTTAGCCTAAAGGAGAGAGAGAAAGAACCATTTTAAGACAATTTTGTCATACACTTTTCTCTTCCACTTATACAGTAATGACATACTTAGGAGGTTCCAAAAAGGAGTAGTGTCCTCTCTTAAAAAATCCTAAAATGCTTTTATTCCAATTTTCTCCATCTTCAAGAAAGTTAGTGGTAAAAAGTCAGTAAAGTGGCTTCACTACTACATAATATGTGTACTTTTCATACGTCTATTAGGATTCCTCCATACATGTCTCTCACCCTCTTATTGCATAAGCGGGAGAAAGGAGAGCAATGGAAAAAATGTATTCACTTGTGTAGCAGTGTGTATAAGTAGTAACGGCATCTGAACATGTGTATTTATAGATATTTTTCTCTCCATCCCTGTTTCACTGTATAATCTGTATCTTTAACTTGAGCGGCAAACTAAGATATATTTATGGTGACAAGTATGATACCACAACGAGGAAAGAGGCTCGAATAGGCCAACAAGTTTGTGTGCCTCCGGACGGAAGAAGGAGAAGCCAAAGTCATCTTTCTGTTATTTTGTCCGTTGATTCCCTTTACCAATGTCCAGATGAACAACTAGTTTCAAGTAAAGGAGACTACTGTGTGTGCTGATGTTCATGTGTGTATGTATAATGCTCAAAGTAAAAGTTTCAGAAGGCAAAAAAAACGAAATGGAATTCGATGTCAGAGTTTTGTGTAATAATATGATAAGGTACATAATATAAAACCGACGTAATATTCACATGGTGTGGTGGAAAATACCTTTTTACACGGAATATGATGGAATAATATATTTGTAAAGTGAACAAAACGAGTACATATATAAAAATGTGATTTTTTCAATAATCGACCAGCAAGCCAAATGGACATAAAAATGTAGCTTTGAGCGATTTTTTTCTATATATTTTTTTCTACTTTACTTTCCGATGATTTTTGAAGATATGATGAAAAGTTTTTTGTCGTCCACTTAACTTAGTAGATGGATTGGTAATTTTTTGGTGGCACAAAAGGAGACGAGAAATAAACCAACTAGAGAGAGAGAGAATGCGTAGAGAAGCAGAAGGATGAAAACAAGTTGATAGTGAAAAAAAGAAACAACTTGTAAATTCGATTGCTCAATTTTGAAGTACTTTATGCTTATGGAGTACTCTCCTTCTAAGAAAATTGAAGTACGCAGCAGAATCGAGTACATAGAAATGAACAAAAAGCAGATTGATGTTCTTTCTCTGCCTCAAGTGAAACTTTTAACCTAAGTGATGGAACGGGAATAGAATTTCCATAAAGAATAACATCAACAAAAAGAAAGAGAACGAATGGGCTTGATCATATGAAAGGGAAATGAAATGGGAAAGTTTAAAACTGCATTAATGACATTTTAAATCTAAAAAGGGTAAATCAAAATCAATTCCGTAAATAGAAAGTTTTTAATAGTTTTTACATTCAATGATAAGTTTCTCCACGGAGTTAAGTTAATGTTCAAGTTTGAGAGTATTTCTACAATAATTATTCCGCAAGCACTTTTTATGTACTTGCTCAGACGAATTGTAGGACCTTACCCCTGCATCCCTTGAGTCTGATTTATTTCTTAAGCATTTTCGACATTTCTCTTATTTTCAAATATTATATTTGAAAATAAGATTTTGTATTTGATTTAAATTGTTAGAATGTTCGTTTTTGTAATTCACTAGATGTTTCAATTTGATTAAAAGTACTGACTATTCTATATTCTTTTGTTTTCAAGTGTTTGCTTATATACCATATCCTACGTGTTTAGTTCATTTTACCCCTTTCCAAGCATACAACTCATTTTTATTCTTGATTGTCTTTATGAATATATCCTGTGGTCACATCACATGCTTGCATAACACTACGTCAAACGGACAGGACAATGCAGGGAGAAAGTTAACTTATATTCTTTCCTCTCACTTAGGGAACAGCACACCAAGCTTTTACCCTTCTCAATACAAAAGAAAACTTCTTCACGTATGTAGGTATGTATACTATCGCTGTTTGCCACAGACGACGACAAAAGTGGTATATCGACGAGTTTCGAGTTTTGCTCTCTCGTTCAATCTTCATCTTTAAAAAGTTGAGAATTTGTCGTCCGTTGCTGACTATACAATGTTGCTGTTGTTTGACAATTTTAGTATTCTGATTCTGTACCAGTCACACACGACGAACATCCATACATAACAAAGTAGGTTCAGTTCCACTAGCAGCAACGGTAATAACACTCGCAAAGTCATGATTTTCTCTTTCTTCCAATACGTCCATACTCTACACACTTGCTTCCTGAAACATGCATTTTCAGTTCATTTTTGTGGGTGTTTTTTATATATTAGCTCACAACACACTATGTATGCATTATGTACAGATTGTTATACTGTAAAAAAGAGAAAAAACTTTGTTGTCAGTCATGGCACGCTCTTCCTTCCGACGACCATACGCCATATATAACATTCGATCATCTAGTTCACATTATATATATGAGACATCTCAAAGACTGAACTGGTAGCAAAGCAAGAGAACAACAGTAGCTCCATATTATCTTCACAGCCTTTTTCCTTCTTCCTACGCTCACTTTTCCGAAGAATTTTTGAACCCCAATTTGCGAAGCTTGACATTCAGATTGACATTCAGTGAGGAAGGTCAACTGACAGGCAACATGCCAGTCAAACACCAAATTCAAAAGAAGACAAAGCATATAGAGAAGGCCTATATTGGGGAAACTACTTTGCTACAACTACCTTATTCTTATGGTTTCATATAGAACATAATATATTAAATATATGAATATCGCTTATCAGGATTCAGAAGATGGAAAACTTGGGAGCACTCATGCAGCCTCGTTTTCGCTCTGCCTGCCTGTATCACATCGTTTCTTCTCGAGGTATCCATTCACAAACATATTTCGTTAGAGACATGACAAGAAAAGGCTCCTTCACCAGCTTCCTCCGTTTTTATTCTTGAATTTCTCACTCGCGTTTGTTATATATTGTATATTTTTGCAAAAACTGAAATTCAAAGGAAGAACAGGCAAGAGGGAAAGAGAGATGTAGTCAAAGGGAATATAATAATGCAGAAGGAGAGAGTGAGGAGGAAAACATAACGTTGAATTGAGCATGCAGCAGGGAATCATGATTGCCTAATGCATAAAGCATTTTATTCTTTACGGTGTGGTGAACTACGTCCGTCTACGTAGCAGTATCTCTGTTATTGCTTCACCTCTTTCTTCGGAAAGATATCTGTAAAAAGGAATAAATAAGGCTGGTGGAGTGGTGTCCAGACTAGTAAAAGGTTTTTTGGTCTTCCACTATCGTTGTGCCAGAAGAGTAGCTTCAGTTGCTGTGAATGAACAAGTAGGCAATAGGCATAAGTTATTGACAGCAGCGGAGCACAGAAACGGGAAATTCTACTTGATTCCGTATTCCGATTCGAAGAATACATGTATATGGACAATCTATATTCTGAATTACTGAGCAGAGTGCTTTACATGGACACACATACTGATAAAGTGTATGGCATGTAGAAAAGCGGGCGACCCAATCCCATTCAAAGTTCATGGCGTGAGCTGAATCCCTTAAAGCTTTCGTTGACGGATGGATGGATGCTTTTGGATCTCTCTCTCTCTCCTCTAGTTTGATAGCACAGTCACTTCATACTCTGTATATATTTACAAAGGAAAGTGTAAACATTAAGCTTAAAAAATACATAATATGATATAATAGGCAGGCCAATATGTACATACACATATATACGCTCCCCAATCAATGTTACATGTATGACTACTACTGCCACACACACTACCATCAAAATTCAAGTGATTGCTAATACATATTCGGGAAATTGGAATGTATAACATTTCATATAAATAAAAAAAACTGCTGTGCTTTATCTGGCCATTTCTATTCCAGCACAGCAATCGGCAATCACACATTTGGTAAAAAAAATTTGCTCAGTCACTAGTTTACTTGTACATACAATACAAACATGAGAGAGTATACAAAAGTGTAAACGTGTATGAATCATTTCTTGTAGTTTCTAAAACATGGCAATGAGGCAGTGATCCAGTTTCCAGAATTATATCTCAAAATGCATTTTCACTATTTGCTTTTCATTTCTATCTAATGATAAAGTAAAAATGCTGTATGCCACTTGATTTCAAGTCGACACGACAGGCAGGAGATTTTTCCATCACTTTGAATTTTTATGCTATGTACCATGTATGTGCATACAGAAAGACAAGACTAAGACCATTGTGGTCATTCATTCATGATATTGAGGATCGTGATGACGATGATGATGATAGCATTATATGGAATATATTGAAGGAGATGAGAAGAATGCGACTAGCATACCAAGTAAACTATGAAATTCGAAAAGGGAATGAGGAAAGTAGAGCTGGGAATAAATAGACTATATTATAGGAAATAAGATCAGAACGAGTGTAATGCAGATATCTACAAAAGGGTTTTACCGAATTTCGTATACCGAATTCAGAAAACAAACTCCACAACTTTCCTTGTCATTATGATCACAAGTTTCATTGAAATACAGCTAAATCAGGAACAACAACTGACAATTTGTGGAGTTGCTCTAAAGACGAAAGAGTTGCTGCAGTATTACCATTATTACCATTGACGTATGTATGGTATGTATCTTTATTCAGGATATAAGAGTTTCCAGCAAGGCAACACAGAAAGAGAGAAAAAATGACGCAATTCATTTATTATACAGATGAATCGACACCGACAAGGGTGCAAATGAACTGTTTTTGGGTGAAAAAGTGGAAATCTCTTTCAGATGAATACGTTGGATCCTATTTTCATTGATGTATTCCTTTTTTTGGGGTTAGTTCTTGGAGCCTGCTGCTGCTGGTCTCTCGTAGTTTCAAAGATATATGCAGTATAGAAGATAAGTTTACAATACACATCCGATTTATATTTATACCATTGCGTGGTTAATGATAAATGAGAAAGAAAAAAGGAAGCCACTATAATGCACCTTTAACCATAATAAGCTTCAACTGTGAGAGCTTCGATAGGGTTGCTTATATTCTTGATACTTATACTAAATGAGTAGATCCAATCAGTTAAATAAATGAGCTTGTTTTCATTCATTCTCAATACACAAAAATATTTTTGATGATGAGCTACATCATTCTCATCATCACTAGAAAAAAGATTGAGCTTTAGCTTACATACTCTCATCGTTCTCATAGCAGGAAATTTCCTTTTTAGATTTGTCTGAAAAATGAAGAAAAATTGTAACAATAACAAGTCAAATTGTGGCAGAATATTGTGTAAATTTTTATATCGCCTTCATTTATGTTTTAGGTAGAAAAAACTTAATTGATGCTACATGCATTAGGAAATGATGCTGTTCCAACGGCAGCAGGTAGTAATAATAATAATACCTTGTTGTATGTACACATAGTCCTACAAACACTTTTACATATTGCCGCTTTTGGATCCCAAATTTTTGACTGATCTCTCTATCTCCTATGTAGGATACATCTGCCTACGTAGTTCAGGCAGTTTAGTGTGTATTGAAAATTTGTGTTTCCAGTTTCCATAAACGTTATACCAATACCTATGCAATAATATCCTGAAATGTGAGGGCGTCCAGCCCTGCACTTACTTGATATGTACCAAACCAAATATGTAATGTTCTTAAGGTTTAAAGCAATTGGATATATTTTTGTTACATATATATACCCATTTTAGTCCAATATTTAGCTACATTTTGTATGTCTGCTTAAGCACAGTTCCTGATTACCATTCTAAAATCCATATTTCACGCAACTTGGTATGATCCATTATTATTACTATATCCTCACACATATGGTACTCTTCGTCAGCACTTATATTCTTTAACTTAGCTTAAAATATCTATTTTTATGCTGCACAGCTCCGACCAGCGTATTACCGAACTGTGTTATATGCTTCATTTAAGTGAGCATCGGCTGCTTTATTGCTGTGATGGATAATAATAATAATGCTGGTCACCCGCTTGTCCAGGGTGCTCTTCGTGGAGATTACCATTCCCATTTTAAGAGAGTTCCTCTCCCTCTCCAGTTAGTTGTAAAATTGCAATGGAAAAATTGTCTGGAATGATAAATTACCTAATTTACAGGGCTCAGGTGGTCAATTGCTTTATATAAATCGGTTCTTCACTTGGAGCCGAATAACAAAAGGGCGTTGTGACAAATTGAATTTTCCCCCTTAGCCATGTGCCTAGCTTGGCTAGTTTAGTTTGGTCCACAGTTGGTTGGTGCTTGCCATGAGCAGAAAATAAAATACTCACCTATCCGCACGCGTCTTTACCGTTACATTTTGCAGTTTAAGAGCTGAATTTTAAAATCTTATCCTGTAAAACTATTCTTTATCAGAATACCCCAACAAAACAAATTCAGCCAATTTAAAATGACAAACACGATATATTTTTATTTAGGGAAAAAATGAATGCAATCTACAAAAAAAGATGAACTGCTTGTTAGTTTGAATCAATCTTGTTTGAACACACGTCTTCGCTGGAATACTGCTGAAACCGAACATTTCACTGGCTTTTGTAAATTCTGTAGTATCAGTTCGGATAGCTGAAAGCAGGCGCAAGAGTTTTTACTCCCCTCCTCACTCTTCCTTTCATTTCCCAGTCAGACACATTTTGATGTTTTACAAGATTTACATTCAAATTATATGCATATAATACGAGAGTGTGCATAGGTAACACTTTAAAATCTTGTACGCATGCCCTTCCTCAATAAAACTTGACGTAGTCGGTCCTCCTACTTCGAATATCGTTGTGTATTTGTGCGTTTCGTGCGTATGCATAATATCAAAGAATGAATATATTATCGTATCAGACTGCTTGATCAATTGGATTCATGCATGAATTCATAATATCGGTTGTGGTGGTGAACACTTTTATGATGCTCCGTGTTGCCTATCTCCCCCTTTCGTTTTTATTTTATACGTCGTAAAAAACCACTCGTACAACCCTTTTCTTTTGTCGTTTCATCGCCGTGAATATATCCAAACATTGTTTTAGTATTCCGCCTCCATGTTACCTTTTACCCTCAAAATGTTATTTACCAAATGAGTACTCAGAATGTGTTATATATATAGTAAGCTTTTTCTT
This sequence comes from Coecobrya sp. COE2, assembly GCA_027743765.1. Lineage (NCBI taxonomy): Eukaryota > Metazoa > Arthropoda > Collembola > Entomobryomorpha > Entomobryidae > Coecobrya > Coecobrya sp. COE2. The sequence goes on from JAHZMV010001033.1 coordinate 56,528, forward strand.
AATATTTAGTGCAGTATTCTTATATATGAACTGAATGTTTGATTATATTCATAATGAAAAAGTGCATATTTTCATAACGATGACTGGAATTTATGATTTAAAATATTAATCGTCAGAGGTACAGGTAGAGAAGTAAATAAAACGAATTCTGCTTTCTTAAATGAGATCGAGAGTGAAACCGATACTTTTAAAATGAATGAACACTAAAAGAATAGAATAGCTGCACAATGCAGATATAAGGTCTAATTAGGTTTAGTTTTTCTGCTTTGCCATTAAGAAAATGTCCATAGCATGTATTTATTGGTATTCGCAGCAGGAACTTAAATTGCTTTGCTTCATACTGTGATTTTCTTACATATTTAAACAGAAAGCTACACTGACTTGTTGAATATTTTTTCCTAAGCTGGCTCCCTTTCATCTCATAAATATTCAAAAATATAATAAAGTTAGAAAACGGTTTAAAATACTTATTTTGAATAACAGCAGGAAATCTAGATTCTTGAAGCAGGCAGGAATCATTAGTACAGTCACAGCATATACATAATGTGCATAAATACTTACCTACTTACAACTCTCATGCCTTATTTTAGTTATACATACATGTTATGTGTGTTAATGCATGTAATAAAGATTCAGTGGAAGTAAAAGAAGGAAACAGTGAAGGCAGATAGTTTGGATACCATATAAATAATACATTAGTGTAGGTCGGGAATGTGGAAGACCTACCAGAACTGTGAATTCGAAATATTTAAAATATTCAAACACATTTACAGGAAACACATGATATAATATGCGTCATCAAGTTTTTGTTAATAAATATGAAGGGTTCACATTTTAGTAAATCATTGTACATATTTGCAATTGGAAGCCGAATTGCTGTATTATATTTAGTCTTTGTTGCAAATTTTCGATCAATTGTTCTAGTCATGCTAATTATTTGTCTTACAAATTTGTATCAACAATCGACTAGAACTTAGAAGCATTGCTATACGATTGCACTTAATATATAAGAATATTATTATTAAAATAGAATCATTATTTTGCTGTAGTACCTCATTAACTGTGCCATATCATATTGAACATTAGCGTCAGCGGGATAGATGTGTAGAAGCATTAAAATAATAATTTTCCAGTCAAACTTTGAGGTGTGTCTATGCCCTTGTTGTGAAATGCTAATGATAGATGGATACCCAATTCCTGGAATAGATTTCCTGCAGATGAGGTCGGAAATTCTAGAATCCGTCTTTTCATCTGGTGGGCCTTATTTTCAGAATAATGTTGCAGTTACATGAATCCTCTACCAAACTTATATTTAGTTAACCAATGACCAGGAACAAAAAGAAATCATCCTTGTGCGTTCTATGTAAATGCTTATATAAAACATCAACCCTATTACCCAATCTACAGATAGCAGGCAATATCGAATACACAACTTTTGCATTTGAGTGGATTATTATGTAGGTTGGATTCTAAGGTTAATACTTTTACAGTCTCATCGCAATATTATAAATGTACCTGGATTTATAAAAAAAACCATGACCAAAAATTACCCAAAGTTAAAAAAGCAGCTTGGCTCCATCCGACCACAGACAGCATCTTTATTTAAACCACGAAAATGCCTTGTGTAGATCATCATCAGATTTTCGTCAATCTCTCACACTATTTTTATATGGGTTATATATATTATATTCCTTGTTTTTATCACTAGAAAAGTACAAACTGACCTATCTCACTAAAATCTTTTTTTGAGGGAGTAACAAAAAGACCTTTTTTAAGTATGCTGAATTATGTACAAAAATACCAATCCATCTTAACAAAGTTGCATTACGTTGCATATTCAAGCTGTTATTGCTTCGGTAAAAAAGGGTCCCTTATTTAATAAGCTCGACCTCATTATGATTATTATTATTGTATAATCCTTCAAAAAGGACGTGTTTCCTTTCTGCTTTGCCTTTTCTCATCATCAGTATATATTTTCCTCTTACCAAACCTCTTGGTAGGACTGCTGAGAGACTGCAATTAGATTATTGAACAGAGCAAGTGTCTGTTTGAGCAAAAGTTTGGAAATGAGTGATAAAATAGATTTTCCAGTATCCATATTATACCGTAAAAGAATGTATTCTTTACATTTATATTTCTTTGATCTTAATGCATTTATTACGTTTATATAATGGATATACATATACATATGTACATGTACAATATATACCTATTTAGAGTATACCTCATTTAGTTTTCCAGTCGAATACCCGCTCATTTAAAAGTCGACGTGATATGCTTTCTTTAAGAAAAGGAAGGATGTGAGTTGTAACATTACAACCTTATTGAAAGTCAGCAGCATAAAGTAGGTATTTATTTTTTGGGGTATTTTTGGATGAGTAAAAAATGAAAAACAACAACTGGACCCTTTTAAATTTCCACTTTGCGTTGATATACATACTCATATTATTACAGAAAGTAGGTCAAGGGATTCGTTTTTTATTGTTATTGGATTGAACTGCTACCTGCTACAAATATTGTAACATGTGCAGTGACCAATAATAACAAGGGATGCTATTCACAGACTGATAGTATGGATAACACTTTGGGTTAAAAAATACCGTATTTGTATGATTTTGAGGAAGAAGGTATCAAACTATAAAGTATAAATAGGGTAATATTTATACATATATCGACTTTACTGCTCCATTTTCATGATTTTCGGAATTTTTGAATTACCCAAAACAATCACAGACATCTGGAACATTGAATGCTTATAATGTATTATTCTGTTTGCGTGGAGCAATGATGCCAAGTGCCAACCTTATTTTAGAAACTGTGGTGTTTTTGAAAGATTTGTGTCAACGTCATTATTATCATTATGAGGTGTTAGCATGCACACTTGCGTTTAGACAATGTGCTACCAAAAAGATTGAAAATCATGCTTGTTTAAATGAATGACATATGCAGGAGATTTATAAACTGTGCCCAAAATGACTTCGATAGTTTCATCTTCGTATTGATCCTTTTGTGCCTACTTTACGTATTTACCAAGTAAAACATCTTACATACCTCTTCTCAATTGGGGCGAAGGCAATAATTAGAGACACATACGATACATGCATATAGTAGTTTAAAATGACAAAAGTATTCTATTAAACTATTTGTGTCTATTAGTGGAAATCCTTTTTTATATTTAAGCTTCATTGTCATCAGATTTTTCAAGTTTAAGATGGCGTATATTGCTCAACATGACCATAATTTACAATAAAAATTATGCTTAGTCATGACTTTCATCATGCAATGAACTATTTAAAGATAAAATGGGCCGGATTTTCATGTTGTGAAGTTAATTATAGTTACCTGCTGTTCATCGCTCTATCATTTACAAATCATACCACAATTGAGTTACCAATGAGCTATACCATAACAGAGCATATTATCAGCATCGACAGAGAAAATATATAATTACAATGTTAATGAGATTAAATAAAGCAGTTTAGTTATTTTCTCACTAAATGTACTATGTAATATTTTATTTCTTTGATTTCCAGAAAAATCCCAAAACCACGGTACAACTTATTGGATCAAGAAAGAATTATTCAACCTACACTCTTCATATGTCAAACCGCGTTTATAGTTCATTGTTTAGAAAAAACTATATAGATAAATAGACTAATTTTGATGTACAATTTTGAACACATTTATTGATTGCGTAAGAGTGGTACCTAGAAATATACATAGAAAATCAAAATGGAAGCTTACAATCGGGACTACAATAATAACATTTTGTGAGTTTCCCTTTTTATTTTGAAATTATCCCTCTTCACTTTCTTTGTATTTCTCTGCTTGTTATATTTTGTCGAGAATTTATGTAAATTAATGAATGAATGATATCAAGTTTTCCCTGTAGCATACAACGTAAAAATAATGCTCTTTTTTCATTGCTTTTGCTTATTCGGGCTGTAAGGAAGGTGGAATGTATTTATTCATAATAAATAACTTGGGAAGTCCACATAGTCGAAAAGGACATGGCAGCAACAATGAACCATTAAATGCATAATACTTTTTGGTAGGACGACTACTACTACGACTGCTCATCCACGAGGCAAAAGGCTCACGTAAAATATCATTCTCCTTGAGAGAGCACACACAGTAATAATATGGCATATTACCACAAAAAATTCGCTGTCATCCATTTTCATATATTTGAAAGCATGACACGGCAGTAGAATATTTTTTATAACAATAGCCTAATATACAGAAATGTTCATATGCACTTTTTTATACACATTATACATACATTCATGAAAGGGAGAAGAGTACCTCTCTCTCTCCGTCTAGAATTCCCCAGGCTTTCTCCTTCGCTTCTTTCCCTGAGCTGAGCAAAAAGGAGAGAGAATGACTTTTTAGGGCGGATGGAATTATGATGTTCCATAAGTGTCGGAACTGCTCATTTTCATGATGAGTTATGGAAAATTGTGTAAAGGATGAGTGATGTTCCCATTTACCGTTCCTTTCCGTCCGTCGCTTCTCATCATCATCCTTCCCTTACATTATATTATATGATATGAGGACTATTCACTTATTTTTTCTCTGCTCTGCTTACCATGTATGGTGGTGCTGTCTACTCACTACTCACCAGTAAATTTTCTTCTAGCCAAAAAACTTGCAATATGTATGAAGTAATATGTATAGCAGTAGTGGAGTTGCTAGTCCTTATTTTGGTCATCTCTCTTTATATTATGCCAAAAGAAAACGTAGAATATAGAGGAAGATGCTTTCTTTTACCTCTTCTGCTCTTGCTTCCACTCACTTTACTTGCAGCTGGTTGAAAATGTTGATGTGATGTGATCCATTTTCACTAGATGCCAAAACGGAAAACATCCTACACATTTTTATAACTATATTATTACCTTCCTTCTTCCATGTTATTACTTGGTTGCTTTCTCGCTTGTCTTCTCTCATGTACTACCTATCTATTATATATAACAGATCCAGTTTGGCTTTCTTTTTTGCCCTTCCTCTTTTTTAAAAAAGAGGTAATATACTATATTATAAATGTCTCACGTTGATGTCAGTGCCATTGGTGGTGGTATGATGAGGAGATGTGATGAAATTACATTTTTTCTATTGTAATCTGCTATAAGGCACCATCACACTGCTCAAGTAATAGAGGCAGAAAGGAAAATATGATAAAGAAAAGAGGGAAATGTGTCTCTGTGAGAGGTGAAGTGAGTAATGCGATGCATCAAATAGGTACATACAAACACAAATAACGTCTTTCATAAAATGATGTCTACCTCCCTTGTTGAGAGAATATATAAGCCCTGGCGAGGTAGTGGTAGGTTGGTAAGTAGTTAATGCACCTTTAAAAAAGTACACACTCGACTACCCGCACAGTACCTCTTGGTCTCCTTATACATATTCAGAGAATATACATACATATGAATGAATGAAAGCATTTCACTTTGCTGTCAGGATGACGCGCAATGACGCAAAAGGCAGGAAAAAGAGGAGAAAATAAGAAAGGAAGGAAACTCTAAAAAATAAGGAATACTTTATGAACCCCTATGGGTCCATCCATATAAAGACAAGCACTGTGAATCGTGAATGTACATTGCAACAAGCAAAAATGGTGGTGGTGGTGATGCTTTCCCTTCTTGTCGTGTCGTAGAAAATATAATAATAATGCATTACTTCAACTATTACTGCATATATGCATTATTATTATTTTTCCTAGAGAGTGTGTGTTCCAGAGGCAGGAGTAGTATCTGTCAGCCGGTTTTTGGTACAGCGATGTACACCATGCCTGCCTACTAATGAAATAAACAAAACTGAAGGATGATTATTGTACAAGACGTGCCAGCAGTCTTTTACTTTCCCTCACTAACTATCTGCTCGACTCCCGTAGTGGAAACAAGATGATGTTGATGATGATGGCGACGAGCGCCATAACCGTTCTCACATGCATATATATAAAGAGCTATTATACATACATGTTATAAACGAATTTTGTCTATATGTTGCTGTTGTTTTGCCGTTACTGCTTCTGTCGTGTAAGAGTGTTTGTATGCTTATTATTTCTATTGTTATTATTATGTACCGACTTTCCTGGATAAGAAGGCTTCCTTCCTATTTACATGACGAACTGACAACTGCGAACTGGAAAAGGAAAAAAACTAACGACTGGATGCTGGAACTTACATCATATATTTTTATATTTTCCCTGTGCTGTAATATTCATCCATAAAGCCTGATGTGCATATACCTACAAAATAATATAATGTGATGTACATTATTCATAATGCATACATTTATTTGTGAAAGCGATGGGATGGAAATGAAAGTATGTGTGTACCCAAGTGAAATGATGAAATGAAGGGAAACTGCGTATGTGCTTTGTCTACTCAGTCAGTTTTTTGAAGAGCCTCGCATCGATATCACATCACCCTTATCACAAAGAAGCTGAAAGGAGCGTCATATATAGCACTAAAATACAGCAACATATGTATAAGCATATAACTAGGTATATATAGCAAGACACTGGCATTTGTTTATACCTTGAGTAAAAAAGGGAACGGCATATTTTATGATAACAGCAGAGAAATTTCGTAGTGTCATATCGATCTATAATGGTAATAATAATAATAGGAATGTTTGAATTATACTACTAACACTACATCATCATGAATGAGGCACGGCTACTAGTCTGGCGGTCGTATATAAATATGGTAAGAGCGGAACTTGCAACAGCAATTTTCTCTGTTGGCACAGCCAAGAGCATTCACACTCACATCAACTTTCTTCTCTTTAACAACAGCAGCAGCAGGAGGAGGAATGTGTTCGGGTTTGAGGAGTATTCGTCGTCGTAGAATAAACCAGAATAAAAATGTGCTTGTTTGCTTGCCTACTTCCTTTTTTCTTTTATGCTCTAGGGTGATTTCCAGCTGTCTTTCTTCCTCCTTTCTATCTGTCCCTATTATATTGATATTGCTACATGCATGTGTAAAACTTCATACATTGCCATTGCACTAGAGGACGACAACGATTTGACAGGAGCACTTGAGCTCGTTATACATTATTCCCATTTTTTGGTCGTTATAATATTTTTCATATAATAATAATAACAGCATCGCATCACAGTGGTGCTCCACACTACTATATTATACATGTGAAATATTTTTACTGTATAATGGTTTTTGGAAGATTCAACGGCAGCAAAAACGACATCGCACTTCTTTCTCCTTGTTGAAGCCTGCTACTTTCTTTATACACACACTACTCCTGTCCTGTCAAGAAAAATTGCATAAGAAACTTGAAGCAAATAAGAGAGAGAAAAATAATGTGGAGGTGGCGGTGGCGGTTTACCCTCCGTTTCATTCGCTGAAAGTTTGAAGGCGGTTTGAATAGAAGAAGAGAAGACGAGAAAAAATAGAGAAAAAAGAAAAAAGGCGGACTGTCATGGATGTCTTTTTGGAGAGTGTCAACTGCCGCGTATTTCCCTACGCTACTTTCTCCTCTTTCATATTTTATCTTCACTACTTCGTCGTTGCTGCTGCAGTAGAGCTGCTCGTATGAGAAAAAAGTTTTATATTTTTCATCTTTTTGTGTTGGTTTTGAAGTAGACAAGACGCTAGTGTGTGCATGTGTCGTGGACGTATCTAAATCTAAGGAGTACATTAGACTAGGAAATGTAGCAAAAGAAGCATACATTCATTGTCGCTTGGTTGAATGTGTATTTTAAAATATAAAAATGGAAGATGTGGGAAGCGAACGGATGCCGACGAAAGGAAAAGAGGAAGCATAGATCACAAAACACAAGAAACTGAATTTCATGGCTTTTTCGTATAAATATATTATTTGACACTACTATAAATACACACTTTTCGAAAAGAAAGTGATGATTCTACGAGTGTCCTCATACTCAAACTTTTCCATCGTTCACTGAGCTTACATAGGTATTCATTTTCATTTTTGCCAAAAAAATAATGCAGTTGGTGGAAAGCATATCGTCTTATGCCTGTCTGCTTAAAACTTGGAATGAGTAAAATCTCATTATGAAACCCATTTATTAAAGAGAAGCTCAAAGCACATTAATAAGGTATTTATCAAAGAATTAATACTCCGAAAAGGGGAGAAGGTGAACTAGAGTATGCTTTTTTTTACGTTAGTTTAATGTATTATTATGATAGGATGATGATGTCGATGTTAATGATGATGGAAATGGAAGCTACTGCCAGTAATACTCTCTGTCTGTGAAGGCGTATAATATTGTACATATATCAGATGAAAATTCTGTCCAACGCATTAATTCCCTAATCCGATGAAAACTAAATGATGTGGCAGAGACCGATAAAAGCAATTAATTTTTAATATTATTAGGGACGAATCGTAAAAATTACTATCATATAAATATGTATAGGTAGGTGGTATGCACTGACTTTTCCATTAAATTCTTCTTAAGAGAGTCAATACATATTCACATAAAAGTTTTTCTCTCATTTTCACGTTTCTGTTAATGTTGCTTTGTGCATATTATGCTTGCTTGGGCTAGAAAAGTGTTCGCTCGTATTACGTATTTAGAGCTATTAAAACAGAAGTTGCAAGAAGTTCTTTTTGGGTAGGCAGAGTAGTCGTGTGGTTGTGAGACAGGAATGGGAAATAAAACTCTGCACATTAATTCATATATTATTTTACTTCCATGTTACTCCTATATACTGTGTTATTATTATTATTAAAACTTATTATTACACAAACATGGTTTACTTGTAAAAATGACTGAGAAAAGAACAGTGTGGTCAAGTCATGCGTAAAAATATTTTTCTCTCTCATTTTCCCTATTTTTCTCTTTCTCCGTGTTCCTCTCTCCACGCATGAAAGAACTTGACTTTGCTAACAAATGCAAGAGACATGCATTCACTTAAGGAATAAATTCATGGAAATGTAAAAGATTGCTTGCTGCTGCTGCTGCTCACAGTATACCTTACAGCCAACAATGAACATAATGCATAGTGTGATGGTGCGGTATTCGTATTATTGATCCCCTAGCTGGAGGCAATTAATAATAGCTAGAGTCCACATTAAACGTAAATGATTATCATGTCATGCCCATTTCGTATGTAAAAATGGAATCTCCAGTAAACACAATTCTCGCCTCCTCATACCGGAATTGTAGCCTCTGGAGTACTACAAAACTATGGAATTTTCTGGAAATTACAAATCTATATATACGGATTCTGCATACAAAGGAGTTATTCAAAGAATTGTTTTATTGATTCTTATACCACATCCTTTCTTATTTTTCCACTGTTTTTCTTAGAAAACTGTTTTCTCTCATAAGGAAATGAACGGAGAAAATTTCTGTATTTATTACATGCTCATAATCACAAAAATACTAGTATCGCGTCGTCATCAGCATAAATTATGAACGCGTACAATTGTAACGAAAAGTCGTGATAACTAACGAATAACAAAAAAATGCTCATGATACTATTACCAGTCATATTACCATTATTATTTCATAATAGCAGGAATGTTCTGCCAGTAACAGGAGAAGGAAATAGAAAATATTTGATAATGGTATCACAAACAGAGGCATTATAATATTGGTAACGCATGTCTAATAGAAAGGAAATGGGGAAAACTTTTTTCTTCCGTTCTTTCCACTACTGCTTCTCTTCTACTTGCTTTCTTCCACGTTGTTAAATTATGCATATAATAAGAATGTGTTCGCATCATAAACACACACAAAAATTACAGAGATGGAGGGATGGACAGGCAAATATACGTCCCATTTTGATGCAATAATGAATGATATACGGAGTGTTTGCCAAAACTGCCACGTACATGTAACGTAGGAAGGAAGCTATTCTGATTCCACAACGTTCGCTAATAATAAAAATAATGTAGTAAAAGTACCATTGACTAGCAAGTAATAATATGTATAATGTAATACAAACAAACTTTTTTTCTGTTCTTTCTAATATTCCAGCATAAATATATAAATATATATCGTAAGTATGAGACGAAGAATAATGGAGAGAGAAAGGGAGAGAGAGAGAGAGAGAAGAAGGAAAGAGCCAAGACATCTTTGCCAAGTCAGTGGGCAATTTCCATCACAGTCAGTCACATTACATTAATACATATTAGGAAAAGACGGCCACTACTAGTGGTAGTGGAGAAATAGGGAGAAGGGAAAAACTTTTGTTATTATCTATTATGAGTTTTTCATGTCATTAGAATGGTATTAAGAATAGCGTAATAAGATATATACAGTGGACTGGGCGTTAGTAGAGTAAAGCATGTGATATATAGTGGTTGTTTTTGTGTTTAAGCATGCACAAACAAAAGAAACAGCACATTATTATTATTTCAAGCAAAGGAAAGTGGAATATTATGAATGTGCATGAATTTACCACGAAGCAAGCAGTTTTAAGGGCTTCGGATCTGGCCTTTCGCTTTCACAAGAAAAGAAAATGCTAAGGAAGTAAAAAGGGTTATGTCATCATTATCGTAGTGCTCGTGCCTAATTCCATTTCATACGAACCAACCAACCACCGTAGTGGTAATGGTAATAGTATGTAGTAGTAATAAAAATATCGAAAAAAGTTGCAGTGAGCTTTAGATCTTCTGCATATACCTAGAATATAAAATAGAATGGGTCACAACACCGCCACTGTCGTCATCATCATCACCACAACCGCATTATACCACATTAACCTTAAAATGACCCAACTTTTTCATGAAATACGAAAGTCCTTGTAATATTCTCATTTGGTATTTATGAAGCTTTTGCTACCATCACCATCCACTATCGTACCGTTGCTTACTTTACTTTGGTTGGCCAGGCTGCCTCGTATAGAGAGAGACTTGTGTGTTGTTAGCCATGTGAAAGAATGATAATGGTATGCTTTCATTCCAGACGCTTGCTAGATAAAAATAGCGAGATAAAATTGAAAGATATTCCATAATATTACATATAGCATAATAGCAGCGGTCAGCGGTAATAAGATTCTTTACTACTTGTGTCCGTATCACTGTACTCTCCCATAATATGCATGTATGCATGTTGAATGCCAAAAAAGAATGGAATATTCTTGTCTACATTGCAAACGCGAAGAAGAAGGAAGAGAGGAGGAAGAAGGAACGTAAGAAAAGCAAGAAAGATAAGGGCAATAACTGGAAAGTGTGGCCAGGAATATGAAATAGGGTTGTAAACCTGCAAAATAAGTATAATATGAATAGTGTTTTGTGGGTATGCATGCTTCTACGTACCTTTTTTCCTATAAACTCCGCCACTAATGCTACATACAAATATAGAGACGCTACGCTTATCATCATAATCATCTTCGTCATCATAATAATATTACATTAACTTTTTTTCTGGCTCTCTGGCTACATTTACCATTCACCAAACCAAAAAAAGGGAAAAAACTTGCTTTCACTTCCTCTCTTGTTAGTTTTTACTACACACATACATACATGCTTACATTATGTATCTCATAATGGGCATATATGGCTCCACGGAGAGAGGGAGAAGCTAATTAAACTGCCTAATAACTAATGGTCTACATTTTGCAGAGACAGATAGCTAAAAACGAAGGTTTGCAATCTGAACTAAAAGGGGAAAATTGTGGGTCTGTAATGAGTTCTCTTTTTTGGTCTCAACTACTTTACCTATGGAACGTTATTATTATTATGTGGACCTGAGGCCATGCTTAAGTAGCATACTTTTGTGAAAGCAGTTTTTCCGTTCGTTTCTTCTTGGAATAATATATGGGCATGCTCTTCACAAACATTGCTACAAAACTGCTATCATACATACAAAGTACTTTGCTACACAGTAGCAAGCAATGCATTCTAACATTTAAAGAATTCAAAATGAATAGTAGTAGCAGCCGGCACGTTGTAACATGCTTTACTTTCTCTCTTCTTCGTTACCCTCGTGCACGTTAAGAGTAGAAAATGTAAGCAAAAATTATTATGATTATTCCAGCATTTATTTTTCCTCTTTGCTTGATAATGTAGCTATCCACGGTCGTAAGAAAACTACCTCTTGAGAGGAAGAAAACTCAAAATGACTCGACCTGTGTGTATGCCTGAAACAGTAGGAACGTGACCTGCGTAATCATTGCGAATATGATGGGGATCGTTATCAGGGTCCAGAGAGACTTACAAACATTTATGTACATGATATTTAATAAATATATGTTTCACTGTAGATATATTTGTTTTTGGTGTTCAGTATGTAAGCCAAAGAAAAAAACTAGGAAATTAAAAAAGTAACTTTATAAATAAAACAGAAGAGCTATAACACTTTAATGTTAAATTAAAGCAGTTATTTAACTTTTGTAAATACATATTATAGCAGTAAGAAATATCAAATGCTGAATTTTTACAGGAATTTAAAATCTTGATTGGTGTGGTTAATGGATTAAAATAACTGTATATGAATTTTGCTAATTTTAAGGTATGTTTGCCAATAATAAATATACATACATATTCCTGTAAAGTAAGTATGTTAACATTTCAAAAAGTTAATTATTCCACCTGTCAAAAATCCCAACAATTTAAGTAAAATCAGAGACACAGATGTGTGTCTCGAGATATGCCTTTTGAAATCTGACCGATATAATAATATGAAATCATTACATGTGTGTTCTAACTATACATTGTAAATGTATGATTCATGAAATTTCAAACTAAAAATATAAAATAATTAGGTTGACAGCTACTGCTCCACACGTAGCACAAAAGAATGTTTTACGGTATCTTCATTGTGAGATGATGTTGATGGTGCCATTCCACTGTAGCTTTGTATGTAACAATATGAATCTTCATGGTTAGATTGAAAAAGAGGTAATTTAAAATAATAGGCGAGATCTTCACGGCATCACGAATACACTAATTAGCTTGTTTCAAGCCATAGTGGCGGTATTCATGGCGCAGCGCAAAAAAAGAAGAAGCAAAGAATAAGAAGAGTACATGACGATAACAATCACTGAAAGAAGAATGACGACTACGCGACGGGTACATGATAAGCATAAACCGTCTCTTTCAAAAGATCATTTTAATCTGATGCATATGCAATTCATTTTTTCTATGCCTCTCCAACTCATTTGTTGGAAGGATGTACCCATGTATATCTATCTGACAGAAGTAATAAGATGATTTTATATTTCTTGTTATGAAAACATGCTCGTAAACAAGATGTAAGGGAATTGCTATTATCATATTATATGTTTAGCTTTTGTGCTTTCTACCATGAGGCATGGCATAATTATACCGTATTTTGACTCCTAATTTTCTGCTATGTTGTGGTGGTGGCTGGCGTGAAGAAGTTAAATTGCCATTTTGAATAGAGATGTGATCATCATTATAATCATACACTTATATGACTTGCTATGAAATATGCGCCAATATATTGGTTATTTTTCAAAGTTTTGAAAACCGCAAAACAGAAATTTTAGGGATCATTGTCATTACGAAGTCATTTTTTATTTAACAGGCACATGCACAGAGATGATTTAAATGGAACATTTCTACTGTATGAATTTTTTATGTTTTATGAAAAGAACATCCCTTCGCTGTCCGCTTGATCTATTAAGAGGAGCTATGCCGAAAGTGAATGGCCCTTTAACAATATTCAGTTTTGTCGATAAATGTTTGTCGGATGTTCTGTGATTGTACGTACGTACGCTTAAAAAATGTTTTGTTGTCAGCAATTTAGTAATATTTGTGGCATATTCAAGCAACCAGCCTAATAAAGAAAACCTCAACAGTAGAAGCTAAGATGAGTGATATGTATGTAATAAATATTGAATGTCGATAAAATAATGTTTATACTACTCAATTTTTGAATGCGTTTATATAACAAGCTGCAGCATCAAATACGGCGCTTCTGTGTTTTTTGTTAAGTATTTCTAATATGTGGTTATTTATTATTAGAAGAACTTTAAACTGGAGTCTGAACGAAGTTTTCAAACAAAAAATATGAATCTTTCAAAGTACGTGGCTACCGATATTTATATTAATGACAAACACCGCACACAGAAACTCACAAAATGTTTTTTTTTTTGTAAAAAATAAGGATGAGTTTTGTTGGGGGTGTATCTCTATTGTGTCAAAGAACTGCACGAAACCCACAAAATTTCTTACTTTTTCCCATTCCATTATTATTCGTTTTGAAATATATATGGGTTTTGTTGGAAGATGTTAAAATCATTTACTATTGTCAATGACCAAGCAATGTCATTTACGTTCCCATTGTTTTTTCGTGCCGACTACAGCACTTCCTTTTGGTATACCAAAGTAACGGTGTATGGTGTGGTTGTTCAATAGTTTAACTGATAAATTGCTTTTTGCTTCGAGTTTTCTTTATGAAATATCGGTACCGAAAACTACAATACGTATGCAATACTTAATATTATAACATAAATTTTTTTAGGATGATAAACATTCTACTGTAATATTCATTTTCACCTAAAGTTTTCTGTTTAGTTGCATACTACACATAATACACAAAATACACAAAATGCACCGTTGTTAAACCTGCCGGGTTTAGTACACAAAAGTAAGAGCAAAGACATGAACTTTAATTGATTAGTTTTCTTTGGGCAAAGGGACCATATGGAGAAATAAAAATGAATTATGAGGAATTAGTTGCTAACTAATGAGCAACTACTTGCATTATATGACATAACCGAAAATTTTCCGCAGCTGGTGAATTCTCAAAGTTACTGTAAACCTTGCCCCAAAAATTATGTTAGCATTTGTTAACATGATTTAAATTGTGTGGTTGTTGTTAATACTTAAATATAATAATATGATGTTTTATGATATCTTAGAAGAACTTTAAATAAAAGACTGAAAATTAAAATTAAAATAATAAATATGGGATGATGGGTATCTCTAGAATTTGCAATACGATAGTTTTACGATAGTTTAAATTAATTCTACCTCGATTCATTTGTTTGGTGTTCTCTTGTTGACCTACAGATTTGGTGTGTATGACGTAGGCATCACTATTATTGCAGAATGGAAAATTTCAGGGCTCAAGATTTGAACAAGAACAAGCTTACTTATTGGAATATATATTCAGTTATGGTGAGTTTACAACTTTTAATAAATTAAATACATAATATACCAATGTTGTCTGTATAATACAAAATGTCATGAATGAAAATTCAAGCAATTATTATTTGTATTTCAAGAATATAATATTGCACATTTGTTATTCAATTATAGAAATTGATGGATCAAAGTATTCGGCAATTTTTAGTGGATTTGGGACTGGGACGGTACAAAAGGTACACAATATTTATCTTAAAGTGGCTTATTGAATATATTGCTATTAGTTGTCAATTAACGTTTTACTTGTTTACGTTTATTTCAGAACTCTATATCCATGATGGATGAAGCCGTAGAATGAGTCATTAATACTTTGTATATAAGTTACGATTGTATTTATAAAACAATAAATTAATGACATTTTTGAAACATACATATTATGTAATTGTATTGATTTACATAACGGTATAATTCACCATTCAAACGATGTTTTTATGTTTAAAAATTCGTCTTGTAGTAATGATTTTATGTGCACAGATATATTTTATGTAACCTAATTAATTGTTGTGGTATTGGATTTATAAAAGTTAAATTACTACTTTAGGTAGAGTCTGAGTAACTCATTCATTCAATAAAATACCAATGAAGGAAAGTACAACATGTATTTAATTCCAAATTCTAATGCAAGGGACGAGGATATTTAAAATATTTTTACATTTAAAAGGTAGAGATTAATGGCTGAGCAAAATAAGTAATCTTGTTAAAGTAGAAACCTTCTGCTATCCCAAATTTACTTTGAATTTATATTTCTAAATACAGAAATAAAAATAGGAGAAATTAGATGTGTACAACTGGAAGTTCATAGCTTACTTTGTTTTAAATTAGAGCGGTAGCAAGTACTTTTCAAGACTTATTCGACAAATAAAACAGCTTGGAAAAACAAAATTTTAGTGTAGGACACATTGGTAATCTTCTTGTAAGTATTCGATTCATTCTGCAGGGAAAAATGAAAAGACTAGTCATCATCTTGGCTGATGAACGTCCCAAGTAAAAAGGTACCGAAGCGTCTTCAAGAAACAAAAGGGCCCGATTTCGTTGAATTGAACTTTCTTCAAGCAAATAGACACTATCCCTTTTACAAGTTCGCCTTACACAAAGTGTCAATCCTTATGCCCGCGTTAATTCCATCGTTTAGACTGGACTTTTATATTGTACATCTGATATATGCATGTATTGTTAACCATATTTATCAGTTTTCTACCTTAAAAGTGTGGCTGTGGCTATATACATTCGTATATATACGTTCGTATGTCCAACACGCAATTCGTTCTATAAATAAGGAGCATAAATCTGTTTCTTTTGCCATCTCTTTTTCTTCTTTCGCTTCAATTGAGCTCACACATCTTACATTTTAACATTAAAGTATACCTTGGGGATTATTAGAACTTCATGAGTAGAGCTCTTCTTAAGATGATGAAGTGGGAAAGAAAACACGGATGGATAAAGCCTACGAAAATCCAGTCCGCAATGCACGTTCTTGTTTTTTTTGTTTATTCTATTGTGTTCATTGATTCCAGAATGCAATTTCTTTTATTGTTATACAGTGTAATGTGTAATACATATTCTGTTTATAGTAAATGCATTAACTTACGAGTATATAAATTGAACCATTATAAACAACACGATCATAACTATGTCGCTGCAAATGACAAGTTCCTGCTAAAACAAATAAAAAAGATTCGATTATCAATGCTAAGCTAACGCGATGGAAATTATTATAGTTATTGAAGTATTATGGGAGTTATCAAATTGTCGTTTGTAATACCTATGTAATGTTCGGGGTTAAACAAGGAATTATTTCAATTACATATGTACATACCTAAATACATAATAACATAATCCAAATTATTACTCCACTATACACTGATAGTAAGCCAAAAATGTATTAATATTAAATTTCTTTTCAAATCTACACCAAAAGACAAATTTACACAAATTATAGCGGGTTAGACTCACACTGTGAGTGCTTGGATTAGTAGGGCCTTGTGAGTATCGCTGGGCTTTTGAGTTATTCGAAATCTGAATTGTATCCTAACATTTCACAAAGCAAGGAAAGTGGCATTGGACGGACGGACAAACAAAAATTTCTATTTTTTCTGACAATGTTTTAGCAAGGTAACGTAATAAACCAGTGGAATAGTCATTACCATCACTGACTATGAATGTTTCTTTTTACACGAATGTTGAAAGTCCGCATTCAAAAATTTTATTGGAAGTTGTTCTGTTTGTGCTCTATACGTGGTCCTTAACAAGACGTTCCATCAGAATGAGTTTGTAAGGATGAATACACTTCGAGTCAGTGAAGGTGGAAAAAGGATAAAAAAGAAGAGAATTCATCTCCATCCCTTTCATGTAGCTTTTCCTACCCAAAAAGCGGTTTAATTCCATTAGTTCATTAGATAACCGGAAGTAAAGAGCTGAGACTTTGCTTTGTACAAGAAGTACCTCACACCACAGCGAGCACACAGGACATCTCGTCTGGAGAGCTCATTGTGCTACATAAAGAGAGGAACGGATTTCATTGTCGATGATTAGTTTTCTCTTGGTCTTTTGGATGACTAACTGGATTCACAAATACATGCTTGTTTTCCTATTTCTTTATACAGTGTGAATTTCCTTTTGAATGCACCAACGCTTCAGTTCATTCTTAATCTACAAAATCCAGCAATTCTCACCAGCGATGTACATAGTCAATAAGACATTTTCTTTTCAGGGTTTTTGGTGTAGTTCCGAAAGTAAAGAGAAACGATACTACAACGCTAGCTATCTGAGGCGTTTATCCGTGTATGGTAACGGAACTAAATGGAAGGACATGTTGAAAGTAAATAAATAAATAAAATCATCTCAAGTAATGCGGGATATGGTGAGAAAACAAATACAAAAACTAACCGGAGGATGCTTCAATTCCGAATCTTTTACATTAACTATTTTGAGTATAGGATGATGCAACTGCCAATTATGTATCACAATGTGTGTGTTTACATTTAATTCCATACTAAGTTTGTAATTTGTATGTTTACTTTAGTAATTGTCAATTATTAATAAGAAATAAACACAAAGTTTGCCACTTTCGTAACTTCATAATAGTTTATTACTGATTTTTAAAGCAATATAGTCTTAGACACAAATTGAAACCCAACAGTATACGGTTGTTTCGGTTGAAGAGAATTTTGCAGAATGAATTAAAAGATTTTTGCAAACGCCAAGAGTTGATACATGGAAAAGGCTTGCAAATTCAAATAACTGAAAGTATAATGGCAAATGAATAACTTTTACAACCAAGTATATCGGTATTACTTCTCAGAAGTTAAGAACTGACCATCAGAAGATTCAGCTTTTCGTGATTAACGTTAAATCATCTTTCCCCAAAAATCTCTGCAAATTTCAGCTGCCAACATTTTCCATTTGATTTCATACACTATATAGATTTCAAACTCAAGCCAAAGATGCAATTAGCATGCTCTACGTGCCGAAAAAACTAAAATATTTATGAAATACTGAAAATAAAAATGCGAATGATAATCGTGCAATAAATCACTGTCATATAAGGTAATCATCAAAAAGGATGGATATGAAACATGAAACGTGGCCAAAATAGAATTAATGTGTACAAAACAAAGTTCTATTTTTTATTCAGACAAATTCACAAACAATATGCAAAGAGAAGAATTATGCAAAGATGTTTATTCGTTGCCAAAAAACATTATATCATCTAAGAAGTAAAAGAAGTAAAATATTTAGGTAGTCTCCTATACACGTTCACACTACACCTTCAATTTAAAAAATAGAATGCAGAAATCGTTCTTATGAATGGAGCCGAGCTATGAGCTTCTTTAGCGTAAAAAAGTCTTGAATGAATGAAAGGCAAACTGCAATATCATACATAGTCACAAATAATTTTTCTACTATATAGTAGCCACGTATGTACATATGAGTCAAAACTACTTTTTTTTATTCTTCCTTTATTATTATTATTTTTCTACTTTTATTATGGCTTGTACGTTTGATGTGCACTTTTGATTATGGTAATAATGACGGCCTAACTAGAAGAGTAGACGATATTTTTGTGATAACTTTTTTGAGAAGCACGTATAAAATATAAAAACACACACGGATATTTAAGCATGCATGCTTGATACGGTTCCTATCGTGTTTTCAATAAAGGTTTTTAGTAATAAGTACGTAATATGCATGCAATGCTAGACTGTATCAATTTAATGATAGGGTCAGGAGACCGAGAGATCTAGTTTCGTTTCGGTTTGCTAATCACTTCTACAAAAGCGAGTTAGAAAGGGAGAGAAAACCGACTACTAAATAGGAGCTCTAGGATGATGAGAGGAAATGAGAAGAAAATGCATGATCTTGCTTGCTCTGTGCCGTTCTTCCACAAAATTATATTATTTGTTTGCAGCAGCAGCGAAGCAGAGTGGTAATGTGATACATTACACATTGTCTAAAATTATACATATCAATGGAAATATAATGATGGTACCTGACCTAACCAGATCAAGGATACTCGTAAGAAAGAAAAAGCAGGTAACAACACAGGTAACTGCCCTTTCATTTAGATATGCATATTGGGAGTAAGCACTAACTCAATTTTTTTCTTGCATTTTCTTTATTTCGTTTGTATCCATATTATTTGTCAGATAATTGTGGAATTATAGTTTGATGGAGCATCTGCTCTTTCCATTGAATTTCATTTCCTGTCCATTTTACAGCATGAAGAGTACAATAAAAAGAAAATTGTTTCCAGTTTCTGTGAAACCACATTTTAATCAATTATATCAGAATCAGAATCCAATTCTTTGTATTGCATTATTTGCTTGATTTACAAAAAAATCTACTGCGGATATACGTTAATTGTTTATGTACAACCAATACATCTGTAAGAAATATGACTCACGTCATGATTTTCACTTTTATTCACTTTCTTTCGTGACAAAATGTTCATGACAATTTTATATTTCACATTTACTCAATATACGCTTTAGGATTGGATTTTATTTGTAATTTTGTGAATTACGGGATTCCAAATGGATGGAAAAAATAAACTTGCTTTTAGATTCAGGGCTAATTGATCATGGCTAACGTTGTTTTCATTGTCCTAGGATGAATTTATACAAAATAAAGTTTTCATGCTTGAAAAATTCATTTCGTGCTATCTATAATTTCTAAAAGAATTTTATAAATTTTATAGAAAAACCACAAAATCATTACCTAATTTAGTATTCTCAACCAACTAAACCTTTCATGACCTGCCGATCGCTATCTATAAATCAAGGTGTATATTTTTTGTACGGATTTCAATAAAAAATACATCATGATTCATCACGAATCATGATGTACCGGTGCTGACAGTATCACTGTGCATTGCTTTAATTTTTGGGTGAAATGGGTAAAAAAAGGGATGAAAGGGTTACGGGAAACAAACGGTTTTTTTATTTCTTAGCTGAAACTGAAGCAAACAACTTTGTTCTTCGTACGTAGTCCAGGGCAGATTTTCGATAGATTTTTTCTGGTCTATTCACATCAAAACACACAAAAAACTAAATCATGCAACCATGCAATATTGTTTAAATTCAGGTAGCATAAACAACGCTAACATTATACAATGTAGCAGCTGCAGGGTGCAATGTTCATATTTTTATTTAGTAAAAACTAGACATTAATGTTGACAAGATATTTTATCGAAAATACGGTCAAATAACTTTTGTCTTTGACGTCATATTTTCATTTATACAATTGAATAAATATACCCGCGTACAGTAATAAAAAAATTCCCATACAGGTACTCTTCCAATCATACTTTTCCCGGCGTATTTATTATTGTCCCTTAAAGAATGAAGAGAAAATGTAACATGTATGTGATGATTGTTGATATTATGTTATCATACCACAAATTTATCATGATAAACATCAGAAAAATGGAAAATCGGATGTGGTCTTCTTGGTCTCATCATTATTATTTTATTTTAAGCATTCAATAATAATAGCACTATAATATACAGGAATGGATACGCAATACGAACATGTTCTGTAGCTATCAAGTAAAGCAGTAAATTCAATGAGACATAAGAAGTTTACAACGAGACGAGTAAATCGGAATGATCATCATACAGTAACACTACAAAGCAAAAAAATAATTTCATGGTTTTCTGTCATGTTTCTCTGCTAAAGCATTGTCTCATCGGCTTTCTATTGCCGTTGCTCCAATTTACGACAAATAATTTATTGCTACACTTATTTCATGATGCCCATTACATGTTATGCTAAGCTCACCTGTAGCTGCAAAAACACTCATAACTAACTCTAAATTCTATTTCTGCAAGTAAGTGTGCATAAACCACCTTAATAAAAATTGTCATACAAATTGGAAGAGAATGGATACGGAAATGGAAATGTACTTGCGAAAATCTTTCAACTGTAAAAATATTCAGATCATTGACACTTTAATTTGGTTTTTCTTTCACACTTTGCTGTCTGAATGATATAAGATGAAATAATATAATCCTCCCAAACACTACAGAATAGAATGTTTATTCACTAAAAAAGCTCATAAATTGCTATCATTGTCAAGATTTTTGTGTGATTTTGAATAGCATTCTTGTGAGATAGTATACAACCATTGTATACTTGATGTCATTTATATTTTTTAAATGATATGTGAACGTAGTTGGAAAATCTCTATTCTTAATCAATCTTTTAAATAAAAATGTTGAAAAATAGCGGCACGCTTTCTCATCTAATATTTATGAAAGATAATCTATTCATGTTTGCAGTTTTGTTTATCCCAAATTCATTTTTATTATTTATTCATTAAATCATTAATTGGGTAGTTTGTATTCAGAACGGAGACTGCCAAGACCCACCCATTCATGGGTTTTGACTTTGGTTTATCTAATTCTAGTAAATATATCCTAGGATAAAGATTTTCCGTATCCGAATCTGAAATAGAACCCTTTATTATCAAACGTAGCATTGGCCCCGGAGAAAGATTTCAATAATGTGCTCATTATCAGGGAAATCTTGGTTGCATATTTGCAATATAAAACCTATAAGCCGAATTATTAAAATGATTGTGTGAGCATACGAAGGTTTCTTGTGCAAAATTTAAAATCATAATATGTTTGCATTTTGAGTGTTCACCGAAAGGGAATAACGATACACAGTTCAAAACACTAATACGGACTGATATGCATTTCACTCTGATAGTCATATAATAATTTTTATAAAAGGTAGCTTCAGTCAACGGCAATGCAATTTAGGTAATTCCCCAACACTTTTTGTGCTCAAATCAGAAATAAAAATCTTCAAGCTGGCTAAATAATAGACAGAGGCAAAGCAACAGCCAACAGCTTCTGACTCACTCACTCAACGGAACACATGGATAATTTTGATTTTAAACGTATAAAAATAAAATAATAATAATGATAATAATATTATAACTGACTTGTGTGAAAATATTCATACATGCTTTCCATCAAATAAAGCCTGATTTTTATTTTGATCGTTCCTATACTCTGTTTAAAAATATAGTTAATAATATTAGCATTCTTAATTTGCTGCATATATTAAATATTATGCATTTTATACTGAGCCTAAGCCAAAAGTAATCCGGTATGTTTGTACTTATGACCACTGTTGAATACTATACAATGGCAATGAATCTGAGATGGTCATAAGCACAATATTTTCTTTTAATAATTTACCAAAGAAAACTTGTCAGTAATCAAGCTCGCGTCAGACATCTTATCTGCATTGCGTAAATACATCTTTATGGTTTACATAATTAGTAATTAATTTTGCTTTTGAACAATTAAAGGTGATCATATTTTTTAATGATTTTATCATTTTTCTTTATACAAACTTTTCGAATTGAACGTGTACATTAAAATGTAGGGCTGAATCACGCCTTTTGCTTTGTTTAAAAATCTGCATCGTGATAAAGTGCGGAAAATCGCAAAAACATAGTTTAACGGCAACCCCTATCATTTCATCAGGAAAAAGTTATTACTACATTCAAAATTAACATCATTCATTTTCATTCCATTTAATAGCAAACTGTAAAATGCATAGAAATAAAAGTGTATATTTACAAAAAAAATGCATGAAGATTGCTTCATCTTGAGAATTCACTTACTTCTATTTTTTACGTACAATTCATGGTCGTGGATATATTTTCGGTAAGTAATACTCTATTGATGAGAGTGAAAGATTAGTTCGTACGAGAATGCAGTCTGACGAGAAGAATGCACTTTTGTGCTCACTGGTCCTTTCATAATTGCTTTTTAGGTAAGATCATCATGAATCACGATACATGATTATGTTTGCATATATGTACATTATTTTGCACCCATTCCACACTAATGGCTGCTTCACTTTTCACGACAGTTTATTCCCGGTTGCAATGCGTAAGAATTTTAAAATTTTCTTACGTACTTGCCATTTAATTGAGTTTTCAGAAGGGCTGCTGTGGTGTTGTTCGGAAAATACATGACTCGTAAACTCTTCCTACCGCCCTCCTTTTATCTCAAATTCAACATTTGACGAGATGAATTAATAAACATCAAATGAGGTTTACGTTTGATCAATTAAGTGTTTAGTTTCAAAAAATAAAATACAACAAAACAAAATAAAAAAAAGTATCATTTTAATGTAAGACATTACTTGCATGTTAAAAAGCTGAGGTAATTCTGCAAAATCTACAGGCACTCCAACGCGGAAATCGCATTTAATCAACTACCTAATCTATTTATATCAAACTTGAAACTTTATTTTATTTTTATATTATTATTATTATTTGAATTTGAAGTATATATGCATTTACTATTTTACTTTCTTCGTGCTCTCTTCTTATTTTTTTGCTTTGTTTTTTATGTTTTAAGGCTATCAATGAGAACAGTGATGGAAAATGCGATTCACTTACGCTACACGAATCACAGTATACAAGCACATAACACCATTTCGTATTTTTCGCTTATTACATAATCAGAATCAGAAGATAATTGAATGAGGTCCTGTGTAAATAAATAATAACAACTCGCTCTTTCAGGCACGGTTCCTTTCTCACTTACATAAAATGAGCATTTTAATGTCATGCTTTGTTGGATAAAGTAAGAACAAGTGTTGGATTTGAGGCAATCAATTCCTTATCATTTATTGCAATAACGTCATCATCAGTTTTTTGAAATTATAACGTATAGAGCGTAAGTAACGAGATAGCAGCTTACACGCTTGGTGCAATGTGTAAACTTGTTTTTTACTCTACATTATGGAACGAGAATAAGTAATTTTACAAAGCATTTCTTCACAGCCATATCGGCATTTATGTTGGCTCGGATATTACCGGAGTATGTAATAAACATATAATTTATCGAGGTGATGGATCCACCAACTTTGCCATTAGTATTTGTCTGATCAACACATTACGAATTAATTCATACGGTACAACTTCCTCAAAAGTTGGTAAAAATGGTATGCTTAATGTGCATAAATATTCATTACCGCAATTTTCTATGCAAGGCAATATAGATGCGAGCTTATAATCATACATAATACTAATTAATGAAGCTGCTATATTTATGCTAATATTTTTTTTAATTATCCAATTAAATTTTCATTATATTAATAGTAGTTTGCATCCGTATTTATATTTATCCGTCAGCTAGTAGTTCTTTATAGGTAATCTCATTTAAGGTATTTCTAGTAAGTATTATATAAAATGTCAATTGACCTTAGGTCTTACATTCGTCCTGGAACCATCAGAAGTAATGATTTCCTGTCCAACCGCGACTGGATTCTTCTCTGGTTGGAAGATCAACAAAGGAGGACAGGTAAGATAATGGCCTTTTAGAAGATTTTTTGTTTGTTATTCTAGCAAGCATAGCTACTTATTGCAATGGTCATTTATCCGACAGTGTAAAGCAAGTCGTCTCATGATACGAATGGAACCATTTGCTTGTACAATATTTACTATTTAATTTCCCTTTGTCCTATATTGTAAGCTCGCATGTTTTCCCCTTTGCCCAAAGGTATTCACATTGTGTTTATTCAAAATTTAAATGTGAGACCAAAAAGAACATTTTGTGCATAATCTGGCTAAGAAAAAGTGTCCATTTGGCATGATGATGATAAATGTACACGATAGCATAATCCCTGTCTCACGCTGGGCAAAATTAATATTATAATGTAAAATAAATAAACATGATGTTATTCACTTTACCTGTACATTACACATTAAAATTTATTCATTGTTGAAAACTATGATTTTCATAAATTACCTGCATTTTATCAGGAAGACAGACACGAGAATTTGGTAAGTCTAAGTGTTACACCACATTGAATGAAAGTATTATTTTTGCTGTCCTATTATGATGGGAGCATGGAAATTAAGTGAAGTCATTTTTAAAGAAAGGAAGTTTTCATTTGATTAAGAAAATAAACTCTCGCATATTTTTACAGTACATTTGTGTTTTTAATGAAAACTTTTCATGTTAATAAATTTTTGACAGGGAGAAAAGACACATGATCCAGGCAATTACTTTGTTGACAAATTGGGCGAACACACCGCAGCAGGTTTTAATAAGAATGCATAAACATGAATCATTCCTTTCTTAAATACTGCTGTTTGGATTTCTCGAATATTTTTTGTTGCTCCACTGAATAATATACATACTGCGTGGTGGTAAACTGGGAACGGTGTTGTGTGATTTATTGTTGCTGGAATCTGTGTTTGCTTTGTTTAAATAAACATGCACATGTTAGAATAGAAAAAAAGGAACATACATTTCGTGGATATAAAATACTGTTCAGACTCATTTAAATTTTATGAGTGTAATTGCTATATCACCTCGTTAGAAGGTGTAAATTTGGGTTATTTCTACAAATATTTTGTAATCGTCATATAATTCTCGTCATGTAACTGTACAACACACCGACAACAATTTAAAATGCATAAAAATCAACGTAACCCTTTCGCTAGCTTTTATGTTCAAATCAAATGCACATATGCTTGTTTTTGTCTCAGGTAACTGGTATCAGGGATTTAGTAGGTTAGTTAGAATGGAGATAGATAGATGCATCGTGAAACTGTCACGATTAAGCGAAATGTTCATGACACGACGGACTCCACTACCAATTTAAATTTGATGATGTTCTGAACATCATGTTCACCATCATGATGATCTGTTAGAAAGAAATTAGATTTACCAATTTTGCCGCAATGATACATATGATTATCACCACCAACCATTATGATTATTACAATGTATGTGTCGTCATGCTCTCGTGTATCATCATCAAGACCGTCATTGTTAAAAGGGCCAAGAAACCAAGAAAAACAACAGGTTATTTAGAAACAAGCAAATTTCATGCTAACGAGGCAAAATCTTCTACTGGTATCATCACTTCCACTGTTGCCTCTCTAATGCAAGGGTAATAATAATATTACGTGATTATTATTATTTCTTGCTGTCATCTTCCGTTTACTAATAAATGTAAAACCCCAGGAGCCACACTAAACAACATTTCGTATTATACAACAAGAAGGAGTCTGCGAGATTCTACTACATTTAATGTGTGAGCTAAGAAAAATGTATTTTTACGCTCCGTGGTTTACCTCTTTGAAGATGTACAAGTACAAAACTCGGTTTGCTTGTTTCCTTTGAGCAGGTAATTCACAGAGAAAGACACAGTCACTCACAACAGCATCAACATGACATGTATATTCATAGGCGTGTAATAAGCATAAACCATAAGCATAAATTACAATTTACCGAAAAGAGCAAAGTATCAAAATGAGAATGTGTAAAATGTAGTTATTGTCTCAAGCAGGAGGAGAGAAGGAAGAAGGAGAGAGAGGAAGATGAAGTACGCACGGAGTTTATGTTTATCCCTCTTTGCATTTTAAAACTGTATACGAAAAAATAAATAATATACAAGACACATGTATTTAATGTATGAGTGATGATGATGTTGATGATGGGGTTGACTTCTTGTGGTGCTCCTAATTACCTATTGTTACACTTGTGATTACTGGCACACCACAGTTTAATGTCGCTCATCCTCTTTTGTGTACTAGAGTTGGTGCTGTTGCATATTACAAGGAACATTAAAATGCATATACATACATACACGTCATTCATTATGTATGAATTTGTATAAATTTTCTGCCCTACTATATACCATATAACTGAGTATGCTGCTAATAATAAACTGGAACTATTATTGCAAACCAAGTTAGTCAAGAAAAAGAGAACGTGACGAAGTAAATGACATTTTTCTAGTTTCTTCGTTCGTAAAAGAGAGGGAGAGAGCATTGGCACGTATATATGTACTTGGCATGTTATGTAAGCAATTTTGATTGCAAATTGGAATGGAATGTCAGACATGAACGAGGAGAATAATTAGAAATACGACAATCAGTTCACACTTTTATATTAGCTCGCTTTAACCATGTAGCAATTCAATAAATTGAAACATTATATAATAAACTACTTGTATACATTTTATTCACCATTATCATTCTGTATGATAATATAAAATTGCACCTTCTTCTCACAGTAATCACCATCACATGATTTTTATGAATAAAATCTTGACTCTAACAAATCTTGCTGAAAATAATATACTATTGCCAACATTCATGTGGTCATGACTGAAAAGAATAATAATGGCACTAATTGCGCTGGCTACATGAATAATTAGTTTGCTTTTCTTGAGTCATTACATGAGTTATTGGGCCCCATTGTTTTGCATGATCTTGTTAAGAACAGTATACAATGTTTTGTGCTCTTAATGGACAGTTGAATGTAATGTAAGTACAAACGAGGATTCAGAAGGGAGTTTTAGTCTGGATTTATATTTTTATGCATACATTAAAACCATCCGCCCGGTCGTATACTACTGAAAGAGTGTATAAATTCAGGAATGTGTTATAGTAATGAAGGTAATTTAAAGGATGACGAACGGGTGGCCTGGAGGCACGCCGATTCCGTGTTATTGTTTAGTGTCGTTCCTAATGAGCTGTGAAATATTACGTCTTTGTTTAATGACTCAGCCATGAAAATACTGACGAAGAGGTGTAAGGAGACTTCGTCGGATGTTTTATATGACTGTGATTACAATTCCATTTATTCCTGTTTATGGTGAACTATGTATCTATTCGAATATTTAACGAATATGTTTCTCCGTAGGACGAACATCCTCTTCTATTTTTGCAAACTTATCTTCTTACACACTTCTTCATATTGATATAATTTCCCCTTCCTTTGTATTGTATTGTAGTTCGGCTAAAGTATCATTTTCTACGTAACATTTTTGAGGATAAACACAGTCAACGATGCAGCCTGCACGTATGCTACAGAAAGATTCAAGGTCTCACAACACCCCAAATATTGTCGGCATGAGCATCATCGCTTGTTGCCTGACTGTCTGAGTCGGCTGAACAGCACTTTACATAGATTTTCCACTTTTCAGTGATTGCTACACACAATTTGTCGGTACGATTTCAGAATTATCGCTGAAATTTGCTATATCTGCAGTACTAATTATTTTAATTAAACCGTTCGCTTATACAATCCATAGGTTTAACAAACTGAATAAGTAATTGTTCACGTAAGTACATTTATATGTATATGAATCTCAAAAGTAACACTGGTAGAAAAATCTAATCAAACTGTAAAAACGGAAAGTTACAAGTATTGGCTTGAGGATTCATGCTTTCTGAGTAACATTTTGGAATCCGAATCAGCTACTAACAAGAAGCAGTCAGTGCAAAAATACCAGAATAGATTGAAGGATGGAGCAAGTATGCACAGTCAAATATAAGAAAAAGTTGAACACTTCTACAAGAAGTTCTTATATGAGCAACATTCGAATGGATGCATCAGATGAAACAACATGCAAGAAGAACATGCTGTAATTAATTCTGATTTTTATTTGTTGAATGATTGTTATTATTCTATTTATTTCCCTGCTACTGGCTTTTCCCTGAAACTTGGAATTTGGCTCCACCAAATGACTACATATCTGCTATTATTAATATCTATGTACATACATAGTAATAATAACAACTGTGGTAATTAAATTAGGATATATATCGGTAATAAAGTTTAATCAGCGTACAGTCCAAGAATTTTATTAATAAATGGATATACTAATATTGCTGTTATCGACTAAAAATAATGAGCTTTTGTGTGCTTCGTTCGTAGGCATCATATACATGGTATTTATTCGTAGTAAAGAAATAATATCTTGAGATTACTTGATACAGTTTTAATGAAATTCTTTCAGTTCACGATCAAAGGGTGTTTCTAAATACAAAAGGTACATACCTACACCTACATGTTTAGCTACGCTCTTAATAAATTCATAGACAGATTCAAAATCAAAGAGCGATATTAAATGAAGAAACAAACTGGTTACATTCGAAATAGAAAAAGGAAATGTCCATCTCTTATTCCGTTGCTCAAGAAGGGAATGTATGAACAAAAAACTTATACATACTACACACACCGAAAGGAACCAGAGCTAGAACATCGGCTTAGTGGCACCACAAACTTTGAAGATAATTTATATTTGTACAAATGCATCAACAGTAGACGTTTATTTCTCTACTAGTAAGTGTTACCTGTGAATATATGTATATAAAAGATTATCCAAAATAATATATGTAGAAGTACGATACTGAACAACAACACGTCAACCAACCTACCTTCAAATTACAATCGTAATTTACTTTTTAAAATGCCATAATCTCACTTTGGCCGTGCACTTTCCTTCATCTTACACTTTTAAAGTCCTGCACATGTCAGTCTGATTTTTAGTGACGTTAAGGCCAAATGAGAGCACATACAAAATATCCACAGCACATACATATTTATTACCAGAAAAAATGCACATTATGGTATCCATTCAACAGCATAAGGAATGCAAAAAGTAAAATTACGCGTACGGCACACCATACACCATACAGAATTCCATTATCTGCATAATTTTTTTATGATAATAACTTTTTACGCTTTGAACTTATTACTAATTAAGTGAGTTTATTTGACGAGGTCATTCACCGTCCGGGCGTCCCATCCATTTTTTGAGACTTCATCATTATTATCAAAATTGTACGCAAACTGACTCAACGCGTTGATATATAATGTATGTAATATGTATGCACATACTTAAATATCACTTTTATACAAAGTTTTCAAAGATTAAGATAGACAAGTCTTACGTGAGTATTTACAAAAATGTTTTTCTGACAATCCATCTGCATCACACAGTAATTTATCTAATGTACATAAAAGCAATTTTTAAAGAGGCGTATACCGTCATACTGTATAGATAGGGCATAGAATACTTACGGAACTGTGGCGTGGGAGCTGATGCCTTAACACCATGTACCATGAATTACATCATCACAAACATGCTAATCTGTGTTCATTGTTTGTACGTTTTGAACGAAAAATCAAACTTTGTATTGGTGCATACGTATCTTTATCTGTAAATTCAAACAAAGGAAATTAAGTTCAGACGTAATATAAATCATGTTACATTTTATTAGAAATGTTTTCTCAATCTTGTATGTGTGCGGTATGAACAAAATAGAAAGAAATCATACCGACTCTTTTATTCCATCAAATCATTATTCTGTCCATCCCATTTAAATTTGTTTTTTCCATTAAGCATGAGACGGCTCAGCTTTTAATATGGTAGTAGCATCGTTTATTTATGAAAACGATTTTTTGGAAGATGATGGTAATTACCGGACAAGGATTAGTGACGGGCTTGAAAACGCTAATGATAATGCTGATTACTATGTTCCTTATGACGAAACTATTTTGTATCGTAGTGTTTGTTTATGGGACAAGTGAATAGAATATTGCAAATTGTAGGGATACATGTTTATATCTCCTTAAAATATGATCCAGTCGTTTCAGCCTTTGTCACCAGATAGTAAAGAATATATGCCTATAAATTACATTTTTACCATTATAACTTATACCGCAGTTAATCGCCGCATGAGAAGGCAAATATTATAATCGATATGAAACGTATAGGCGCATATAATATTCACTCTCACTTGAATAAATCATCACCGCCATCACTGCCCAAACAAGTCAAGAAATGGATGGAAACAGAAATTATCATTTTTCTTACTTCTCTTCTCTGGCATTAGCCAAAACACTTACGTATGAATTGTGATTGCGCATTTTATGATTGCTCCAACAACAGAGAATGTTATGCATTAAGGAAGGAAGAAGAGCAAAAACGCATAATGAACTACTATGCAAAGATTGATGATGGTGTAACATAAGCAAAAATTTTTTTAGATGAACCTTTCACATAATGTCTTGTAATATTTGAACGTAATGCTCACTTAAGTCATCCGATATGGTAGTTTATGCATGCATTTTTGCTTGCTCTTCTTTTTCTTCCTTCTTTATCCTCTCGCCCTGGCTTGTTCCTTCATTTTGTTCGTCCGGCCGATGAGATAATAATGCCATAATCAAGATAATGGACTCAATTCACTTGCCCTTCCGAATCACTCATGTGAGACTGCACCAGTTTTACTTAACATTTGGCACCACGTAAGCTATAACCACCTATATGACTTGAGTGTCCGTGATGGATATGCATGCATATTTCATGCAATTCTAGTAGGTATACATATATTCTTTGTACTCAGAAGTATATTATGGAATACGCAATAAGTCATCATTTCTTTTACTACCTACATTCCTGTATCTCATTTGGTCATACAGACGTAATGGCAATCATCCATCCTTTTTTGCATTACTTTACTGTAACCCAACAGCTAAAACTCTGTTACTACCACTCGTCTCAACAAATTTAACCGGTGAATGAAAACGAAGAAAATTAAGGAGACAGAAAAATCATTCTCTCTTATTACACCACTGTGTAAAAAATGTTCACTTGAGCCAGCCAATTTCCAGTTTTGCTTAAAAACGTAGCAAAGCGTGAAACTAAAAATGAACACGTAGAATAGCCCAGAAGAACCTTGTTGTACAGTAAAGTGCATGCATATTTATGATCATTAACCTTGTGTCATTTCCCTCGGTACTATTTGACTTTTTTATACAAAAATGCTCATTTCAACTTGGACTATAATGCACTTGTGTGTTACTGGTCAGGCGCCCTGCTCGTCAAACAGAAAATTGGTTTTTTATTTGGACAGTCAACAGTGTGATACCGTATAGCTAATAATTTTTGTGTAGTAATGCGTAAATGCAATAATGCAATGCATAATGCACTAAAGGTACCGTCATAATAATGGCCATCATCCGCGTATTGTACACGGGGAAATATCATTATTGTGTGTGTACAAAAGAGCTTTAAAGCCGTATGTAATTAGTCACATTAGAGAGGACTGGTAATGACAAGTCCGACAAGTTTTTATGATCCAAGGTGTAAAGGAAATGTAGTTAGCTTTCCTTCTAAGAAATAAATCAGCTAATAGAATAAACCTGAATAAGTGAACATTCACAGCATAATAGATTATACTTGCGCATTCCTCTATATCGTCAGCATAATATATAGGCATTTGAATCATATTTAAATGTACATAATCCAACAACACTGTTATATATTATGTACACATTTTTATGAGTACATCTATCTATCTTCATGAATTAACATAAACATCAACGCAAGTGGACAACATTTCATCTTAGACCGTTCGGAAAACACACAGAGAATGCTTATCGGTGCACACCAGAAAGAAAAGAATAAAAGACCCGACACCGACAAAATCCATAGGCATACGTTTAGGTACATGTCTTATTATGAACCTATTCCCTCGTTTTTTGTTTTTACCATTTCATCTGTGTAGTGTACGTGTCTTTTACCAGTCTGGTTTTATTGGTAAAGTAGACAAGACTTCTTGTAACTTTTTTTAAAGGAACGTTTTATTATAATGATTATACTATCCGTGTAACACCTCACAAGAAAAAGAAACTTGAATACTTACAGAAATCATCGTGATAATGAAGACTGCATCTCTTTATCCTATGATGTGATCCATTAATATTATGGTAGAATAGTGCTATATATCGTCATTTGGCTCATTTGTATACACATTTAAACGGAACGTACATTTATTTAAAATTAGAGAAAAAACACAGATGCACGGATGGATGGACTAAGGTTCAGTGATTCTAATGATGATGATCATCATTATTTCATCATTTCATTGCATTATACCAGTTTTTTGCATTTTGTGATGTACTTTTTTTCATTTTAAATTTTTTTATTATTATGGTGCGTCTTTCTACTTGCTTAGTTATAGCTAGCTTACGGCTTACACCATACCACCACACCGTCAGTAGCAGTGACTGTGTTGAATACAAGATTAAGTAGTTGTATGGCTGTCTGCTACTTTTGTTGATGATATGCGATGCTTTGAATACATAGTTTATATTCACAGGATATGAGAGAAAATAAATGCCTAATATGTAATGTACATAAATGAGTTGCATTTTTTTCTATTTTTTTATCATTAAAATCGTTCCGGGATTAATTTTTATGTATGCAGTAACACTACATTCATTTGCTTAATACGTTATTCGTGAACGGATAGAATATCAAGGCGAGTGTGATGAATGGAAAGAAAGAAAAGTAAGTGGAAGGTACCTACATTATACTTTCTATGCATATTTTTTTAATAATCTGGCGATGGTAAATGATGATAGTTCTGATGTACACACTACACAGCAAATCGTAATATAAAATGCAAATAATGATAATTACTGCTGCCCTGCTGATGTAGCTCCTTCAGACTTTTCTCGAAAAAACCTTTTTAATGTTTCCTTCCGTATACCTACCTCCTAGAACAACTGCATAACAGCATGATGTAGTAGCAAACACGTAGCTTGCAAATACGTAAAACAGAAAAAATTCCGGTTTGTTTGCAAAGAAACATTAAAATCTCCGTGTGCGCTTTTCCTCTATTGCTAATTTATTATGCATCTGCTCACTTCTTAAATACAAGAAATATTCATAACAAATAAATAGAAAAAAATATTTAAAAACCTGTTAAAAATGAGTAAGTACATGATGCTAAAAGTGGGAATGAGAAGACAGGATTATCAAGACGAAAGCAACAATAACGATTAAATTGTCTTCGTGTTGGTGTTGCTACTGGGAGGGAGGAGGCATCATTATTTCCCTTCTTCCGTCGAGTTTAACCATTTCGTTATTATTAGGGATTCTTAAGTTGCATAATTAATACACAAATAGGCACAATTTATTCTTAATAATAATATCCTGGCATTACACAAGCTGTCTGTGTGTCTGTGGTGGCCCTGAAGGCGAAAAAACTATAACGTACTTGAGTACAACTTTTTCGCTAATAATACCTAACATCAGTCATCAAAGCGAATGGTAATAGTAGGCAGGCATAAGCAGTAATATACATGTTTGATATATTAGGTTGGATTACACAGGTTGTTACTGTTGTTATTATTATTGTTATTGCACAAGGAGCAGGCATGACGGTAGTCTTATCTCTAATCTTTATCGAAGCCTTGAGTAATAGAGAAAGGTGTAATATAAAATCTATATATGTATATCGCATATTATTGGTATAAGTATGCCATACATTATAAACTAGCAGACATAACACAAGTGCAAAAGAAGAGCAAGAGAGAGAGAGAGAGAAAGATGTTTTATGCTGCTCAGGAGCAAAAGTATAAGTTCAGAAGATAAACAGAAGCATGAGCCACATGTACGAACAAAGTAGATAGGAGCTCATAAATAAGATGTTTCGATGATAGCTGTAACTACTACTGGTGGTTTGGTGGTAGTGGTTGTGCTTCTGCCCAATATATTTGCTCTTTAATAATACATTGTTCTTCTCTCTCCTTTTTGTAGCCTTTGACTTGGTGGTGGTGTGGTGTCCAAATGATAATGAGATTTTGAATTTATGTTCGCTTTCCTACAAATGTTACATTACGTGAAAGTTATATGCACGCAGCAGCAGTTGTTTTACGTCCATCTACCTCACAGATTATTTATGCATGTAGGAATGCATAATAAGATATTATGTAGGTATTTCACAGGTCTAAATTGAAAAGTCAAAGGCAATGGCAGATAGTAAAAAGTAAATGATAGGATTTGATACGAGAAAAAACAATTCTCAGGTTCACTTTCATTTCACTACACATGCATTAGTTGTTAGTATTATGATGAGATGGCCACAAGCCAGAGTATACATCACGTAGAGAAATAAAACCGATCCAGATCTTTGATTTTTTTCTTATTTTAATTTGAACGTGCATTTATGTAAACTGATGTAATAAAAGCCACAAGTAAGGTAGACTGACTTTTTCATTGTCATTCATAGTTTAGCTACGGATACAACAGCTTTATACACTTTGCAGAAAGTATTGCTACTTCCCGGTGGTCAGTGTTCCATGATGAAAAGGTAAGAAGGCAGCTGTTAGAGTGAGCTTGTAAAGGTAACATAGTTCTTTCTAACAAAAAGAATTTTAAAATGTATGTATGCAAATGCGGCAGATTATTAGAGCAAAGTATATATTTATGTTATTTTTATATACAAACTCATCCATCTATCATTGTACAGTTTTTTTAATAATTGAGACTGTCATTAATAAATGATATGGAGTGTGGTGGTAGTGAAGCGGAGGAGAGTGGTGATGATGGTGGGTTTGCACTTCCGTTCACGTCTCGTTTCATGTTTTGCATACAGGATAGCCACTTTATTATTATTCATTAAACGAAACTCCAGTGTGCACTTAAGACAGTATGAATTAAATTTTGTAAAGAATGAAATTATGCTTTGCATTTTGATTAGTATAATGATGATGTTATGTTGTATTGTATTTTTGTGTCTCATTTGAACTTGGCTAGCTATGCATGAAAAAGTATGCATACATAAAGCGAGCATTGTCCAATGAAAACTGTAAATCTGAGACAAGTTTGAAATTGAGAAATCCCAAGTTGAATTACACTACCCAGTATAAATGAAAGTATGATTTGGAATAAAATTATAATAATCATATTCGTTGTAAATAATAACTTGTGGGTTATCTTCACACAGGATTTGAATTAAATCCTATGAGCATATCGTCCTGTAGCGATCCCATACCCATCATATTACTGCGAGAGGGAACGAGTGTATATATTGTTGTTTATTATTACAGAGGTCAGAGAATATTTTGATACGGATAAATATCCATTTCTCTCCTTTTCTATTGTTTTAAACTGGCTTCTTACGTCATCTTTGTTATTTTAAAGATTATACCTGACTTGACTGATTGTAAAAGTTTTCAACAAACATTATTAAATGAATCTGATTTGTAATTGAAAAATTTCAATTTACACTCATCTTGCTGACTTGAGGTAAGTGATACATGTGCCTTGACTGAAAAACAAGCAATGACTAATCAACATCATTATCATTAATGACATTAAAATATCTGCCCATATCGTTTGTACAGAGAGCAAACACATGAAATGCACGCGTACCTATATTCCTACAATTACATTACATGTTAGAGTTCGTGTCATCTCCTCAACTATCTCTGCCCTGGTTATATTGGACTCAACAAAATGTATATAAAGCTATACAAAAATGTATGTATAATGCTGTTACAGAAGATCAATGTAATCAAAGTAGAAGGCTAGAAAAAAACGAATTCTTGCATGACTAAAATCATGATTCCTTCAGCCGTATATGTCTCTCCTGTTTTTTTGTTAGGTATGTATTCTTGCATCTCATGACAGTAGGTGTCATGTCCATTATGAATTCCGCAGATAAAATATTGGCTTTCGAAGTTTTTTCGACGTAATTGGATTTTCTTCGTGATAATGGGAATCTAGGTGGTGGTGGTAGATGGTGGAATTATTTAGGTTTATTCAATAACTGTGTGCACATGAGTAAAACAACCTTCGTATAAAAATGATGCGTTTTTATAAATTATATTTCTGCTATAAAAATATAAATCATGTCATGAATAATGTGAACTTATGCAAGTACAGACATAACAAGAATGGGAACAGCTTGTACAGCTTAGTATCTTGTACATTGTATAGAATCAGAATACACCTTAATCTCGTATAGTTCACAATGTCTGATGCTTAACGTACGTAGAACGCAACGTATGGTTATCTTGGAACGAGAGGTGTATCATCAAATTTTCTTTATGGAAAATAACATTCCACAATCCACGCACAAATATGTACAAAAAAGTACTCGGAAGAGTTCATACAACTTATTGTGTAATAAAACTAATTTTGTTTGAATTCAAAAAAGGTTGGCCAAAAAATGAGGAAAAATCTTAATCGCGTGACAAACCAACATAAAAGTCAATTCACATTCATTCATTTAATAAGAGACAGATGCCACACATGTTATAAATACATACAAGAGCACTACGTGAAGGTTGAGTGAATGTTGCATGGATTATGGACATTTTGCTGTTTATCTTTTATCGACAATGCTCAATACATTATAATATATTTAGGTATGCAATGCATATCGCATTCGTAAAAGTCCCTGATATCCAAGGAGGAAAAAAACTAGTGATACAAACGTATGCTAAACAAAAAAAACACTTAACCAAACCCAAACTGGCGTGTTGGCTATGACACTATATGCCACTTCGCTTTCACTATTATTTGTGTTAAACACGCATTAAGTTTTCACGGGAAGCATCATCCATTAGTTTGATAGTAATAAAGAACATATTTAAACCGCATCATATATGGTAGAACATATCCATGCAAACTACAAAACATGCCACTACTCTAAACTCCTCCTTCCTAGATTTCTGATAGAACCTCTAGCTTATTTTCATAAAAAATATGCACAACTCTCCTCAGCCAAATCTACTCATACAATACATAAAAACAATAGTGCACACTCGATTGGATACAAGGTGAGCTCCGACACAGAGACTATTCAACATTTACATTATTTTTTATTCACAATCCACCTAATACAATGGCCTAGCCCTCCTTCCCTACCTCCACGAAGCTCGTGCACGAATGAAAGGGGGAAAGAAAAAGCGGAGAAGCTATAAAACTCAAGCACACAACTTTCTTCTTTGCATGCGCAATTTGCATATGCATCATATACTAATAAAAAACGGAGTTCGTTCCTAGTTCCTATCGTTGCATTCATATAGCATACCAAGGATGAGTGAGCAGGCGACGTTGATCGCCGCATCACAATACTAAAGCCTGCAACTACAAAACTCACAAACTCTCTATACGAGAAGGGAAAGGAGTGCTAGATGCCAATACGCCACCACCATAACATCAAGACGACGACGATACTAACGCGATAGTGGTATGTAAGTCGCTTCCTTCTTTTTTATTCTTCGTCTCTCTCTCTCTCCATCTGAGCCCACTTGTCTATCTTGTATTCATGCATGCATACGTAAGTTATGTATTTTTTATTCATACTCAAACGCTTTTGCCTGCCTACTTTGCATTCTCGCTTCCTTCCCTTTTACGACGACAGCGTTACTGCACAAGTGAGATATGGGGCGGGCTGGGTTGTGCTTGCCAACTAAAAATATTCTCTGATTCGCCTTCAACGAAAACGCAGTTCTTTATCATCAGCATCATCATCATCGCAATAACAGTTCTCGTCTCCTTCGTCGTCGTCGCCGTCACGTTTGCATACGAACAAGTAGTAGGAGAGAGCGCACATAAAGATATGGATTTTTAAATAAGCAAAAGAAGAAGAAGAATGCCAAGGAATAGAGGAGCTATCATCATGCGGTTGCCGATGCTGCGCTCGCGTACGTACGAACGTGTGTGGTGATGAAGACGGAAGGGAAAAATCCTTTTATGCTGTATAACATGTAGAATTGTAGTCTTCTTTGCAACCAGACTATATGAGTATTACAACGCTTCTTCGTTTTAGTCGATCACATCATTCATGCATGAGATATTCATGCAAAAGATGTGTGCATGCATAATGTTGGAATGGCGCATGACATACGTGAACACTATGCAGTAGTGAGGATGGTAGATGGAAGGAAATGAAAGTGAAAGAAAGCAAAAGGAAGGAAGTGAAGAGCAGACTTCTTCTGTCTGCTTGTGTACTTTCAACATGAACAACGGAATCCAGCAAAGACTCAAGGCATTCAAGTACTTATTTGATCATGGTTTCGGCACTGTGTACAATAATGCTATGTATGCGTATATAAAATGAAAGAGGAACAACTTCATATTTCATGTGTGTAATGTCACTTTTTAAAAAGTTGTGGTAAAGTACATTTCATCACGTTCCAGTTTCCTGTGATGCTGTTAACTTGTCGTTTCCTTGAACTCTGAACTTCACTTTGTTTCACGTAGGTATATATGAAACATGGTTAGAAAATTTGCTCTAAATTACGCGTAGTATATCTTTTTCTCCTATTAAATTGTCTCCGTCAAGTGTATAATTTTATATAATAAATTAAGCCTTAAATAAATCATTTAATAAATAGAGTAAACAGCAGCAACCAGTTTGATTAAATTATCTGTCCATCCATCCAAAGGGAGCTCTAATCAGGTTGATGAGGATGTAGATATACATCTTATACACAGTTTATATAAGATACATGTTGTTACATAAGTTGTTAGCAAAACTTTATGTGTGTTCTGACATACCTTACCATTGTACTTCGCACGTTCCATGAAAGTTCTGTAGAGAGACCTGTATCGTCGATGCGATGTGATAACTCATCTAGAATCTCTTCGAGTAAATGAACGATTTTTCACAAGCCATGTATATAGTAAGTAAGCATATATAATACATACATACATGTGTCGATGACTGTATATTATATGTAATGTGCGTTACTTATATGATGAATGTAACTTACTTATATTGCAAGTACCTTATATGGCATGCCTTGTCTTGTAGAGGTGCTTATTGCTTTGTATGTTTATTGTGTGTGACTTTTCACTGAGAGAGATGAGATGATACATGCAATCAACGGTGTTTTCTTTCATTTCTTCTGTTTTCTTTCACAAACACTCCCACACTCATAGGGATTGTAACTTGTTTTTAAAAAGATTACAGGAAAAGTGTACTCTGCATTAAGATAAACGTAATATTATTATACACTTGATCTATCTGTCTATAATGATACGACACAATCTTCTGAAATATCAACCACAAGTAAAACACATGTAGTGCTCACCGTGTGACGTAATAGAAATCTATTAGGAGGCAACTAAACTGAATGAAACAAAATCATTTTTACTAAAACATGAAATGTAATATAGTTGTGTACAATGCTCAATACAAGATTAAACGTGCTTTTACATTTGTACATATTTGAAATTTTCGTACTTAAATGTACACTATTTGTTCTGATATGAGCATACACTGACAAAAAACCTTAAGATATTTCCTCTCATCATCATCATCGTCGTAATAGAGTTGAATTGAAGTACAGTTTAAAATACGTGTGAACTTTGAGTAAAAGACGGGAACAAGTTGTAAATTACGAGTAATTGCTTACCACTATTTGACTTCACTTTGTAGCTACGTACGTGAAGATATAGATTGCAACTATAAATTGCTCGTATATTATATGAGTGCCTATGTTGTTATAATGTATAGAGTTATAGATTAGATCACCTTAAGATTGTTATTTTATGGCTAAATATCATGTTTCAAAAAAAAGTACTGCTAATCTCACTGATGCCATCAACAGCATCTCTCATTCAACCTTTCCCACTGTTCATTATAGAAGGAACGCA
Organism: Coecobrya sp. COE2; assembly: GCA_027743765.1. NCBI lineage: Eukaryota > Metazoa > Arthropoda > Collembola > Entomobryomorpha > Entomobryidae > Coecobrya > Coecobrya sp. COE2. Next base: position 97,385 of record JAHZMV010001033.1, read on the forward strand.
CAAAAAAACTCCATCTAACATTGTATCTTCGACAAAAAATTTGTTGGACTGGATGGTTTCCTTATGAAATGCGGTAAACGAATGTATGTTTTACAAGTTAGAGTAAAGGTTTTTCCCTATTTCTAGTATACTGTTTTTATTTTAATTGTTTTATACGCATAAAATGTAGTTTATATAAAATGCCTCAAACGATAGATATATATCGCTTTCGCCAAATGAATCATTATCCCATTTATTGTATTATTGAAGTAGGAGCCAGTTAGGTCAGTGAAAGAACAAAAAAAAATAAGCCTAATAACAAATCACAATCAGCTTTAAGGAAGCAGGCGTAAAGATAGTTATTAAAGCATAAAAGAAGAAAAATTAATATGTATAATGATATATGAAAAGTTAGTTAAATGAACATGAGCATGCACATGTATATAAAATAATATACAAAATGGCAAAAACAATTTATAATTTTGCATGCTTGCATAATGATAATGAGCTTGATTCTTCTGAATGTTTTGTGTGAAAAATGAGTTTTTTACGATTCACGTACAACAGTCGTCCCACCAAACAGGTGGGTTTTAACATGATCATTCAATTCGTTCCTTTACTTTTTATTTCAAGATATTTTTTCTCTCTGTCTGTCTGTTTGCGTAAAAACGTCAGGTAAAGGAAAGGGACGGACGGCGGACCTACTATATTAGAAACAACGACACACAGGTCGCCTGCTGTCAGGAATTCTAAATAACAAATTAACACAGACACACATAGAGTAGTACTACGGAGCTTTATCTTTGATGATAGTATTGTGCTAAGGAAGTCATAAATTATGGACTGTAACTCTTTCATCATGATAATGTAATTTAATCTTAATTTCTGAGTTTTAGTAAGCATATAAAAATCTAAACAAATAGGCTTGAATATGTATTTCGTTGGTTCTAGTATTGCCACTAGGAGTTTTTATAATGGGTTACAGGAGCTGCCCATTTGGCATTATCTTCAGTAACGTAATGCCTTCTTGGTTGACAATGCAAAAACGGTATGCAAAAACATAATCATTATCATAATGCAACGGGCAGTAGGAAAGTAGGAACAATACGTTGATAGACAACATGGAAAAAATAGCTCTTCTACTTAACCAAAAGCTACAATATGGGATCATTAAAATTAATAATAATCATCAAAAGACGTGCTTTTATTGTTTATTATGAAGGATTATCTTAATTGTAGCTGCTTTTCTGTGAATTTGCCGTATATGCTTCACTTTGGCCTTTGACTTTAGCTTCGGCACATATAAATGTGGCTGTGACTGCTCGTATAATTATTTTCTTCTAGAGTATTTATCTAAATAGATGTTTGTAACAGTAAGAAGGAAGCAAAATGTGCAATCATAATAAAAGTAATTTGGGATTGTACCAATATACTATGATTTAATTGTTGATTTTTACAAAGGAGTTTAAATACCTGTGATTTCTCTCTAAACATTAGAAATTGCAAAAAATATAGTTTTTTTCTGTTGTAGTATTCAATGGGCAATAATAGCTCCATACTTCACAGGCTATGAATCAGAGTTGCAGTGCCAAATTCAGCCCGTCGTCATATAGTTCGCAGCTTGTTTAATGAGCTTTTAGAGAACGTTTAAACTTTGAGAAGCGATAGCCGAAACTGACTGACTCAGATTCCCAAGTGTCTACAGTGAGCCAAGGGAAATAAATATTTTAGCAAATTCAACTTGAGTTCTTTCTGCAAAGAAAAGATGCGTAGAATGATGTATAATTACGCGTAACATAATTTTTGGCAGAGACTGAAATATCATGTAATAAAGAATATATGTGTGTAAAACATTGATTATTTTGTATACCTTGTAAGATCTGATAGTTTGCTTTTTTACCAAATTTTTTGAATTTATAAACAATCTCGTTAATGAGACCTTATGAAATGTAACGCATAAACATACTCAGGTCACAAAACAGCCGAAGAAATGGTTTTACAAGAATTGCACGCAAGTTATTTTGTTCGTTCCGTAGTGTTATTAAAAGACCTCAAAAGTCAGACTTCGATTCATGCATACATAAAAGAGCAAATCAAATTGGAAAAGAAGAGGTAATTAGGATGCTATATAATCATAACTAGATAAATGCATTTGTATCATGCATGCATGAATGTAGAAATTATGTCTTTTTTGGTCGACGAATGTCTCACAAACAGGCGAAATTTGTCCATCGAGGAACCTGAACTAATGACTACAGTTTGTATTTTCTTTTACATCCATACATCATGCATATTCTGTATTCTACTGCCCAATTCTTAAAAGTTCACAGTAAATAGTGAATAGATTATTCTTATAAATCTAATGATAATAATGCATGCATCTACGCACTTATGTAAAAACACAAATCTTTTTAAGCAATTTGTTTCTGCCGTTTGTTCGCCAGTTTTTTTTATACTCTTTGCCCTCTCGTTCCATCACTTGTTCTTTTAAAGCATTTTTTGTTTATATTTTTTCCCACTTCACTCACTCACTATTCGGTTCAGCTTCAGCCGAGTAAAACCAAACAGACAGACACGACAGAATAAGATGATGATGAGCAGGTAAAAGAGCAAAAAAGCGTAAGATGTAAGTAGCATCATCATCGTGAATTGCTCTTCCACAGCGAGAACATGGTCTTTCCGTACCTTTAAACAGCAAAAAAGCATAAAAGTAGAGACTACGGTGGTGAGGCATACAAGAACTGAGAACTCGCCAAGGTGGAATAATAAGTTTTCCCACAATCAAAGCCCTCGCGTGCTGACCTCAAGTGTCTTAATACATTTGCATGTTGCATAATAATTAGCTCTCAAAAAAAAATTTTTTGTTTTCATTTTGACGAGTTGACGAATAACAATTTTACTTGAGAAAAAAGCAACTGCGACTCAGCGCCGTCATCATCATCGTCAAAAGGGGCTTATTCTCAAGTTTTTCGATGATACTGAGGCGAACTCATCAACTCAAATAGTCGTGTACAGACACTTTCCCGTACATTAATACGGTAGGGTAGATTATATAAGATTTTTATTACGCTTTTTTGTCGAGAAAAAAACCATAGTGGTTTGGTCGGACGGTCTTCCTGTATGTAGTTCGCTGCTCTTTTACCTTGTAACCATATATTATGCAAAAAATAATCACTCCAATTTTTAATGGTATTTAATGACTCGGTTATTTTCTCACTGATTTTACCATATGCTTCCATCTTACAAGTTTCAAGCAATGCAAATCTAAAGCTAAATCAGGATATATGACTTGTCGGCAAGCCGATATAGGTGCGATTGGGATTATTTTGCAAAACAATATTCTGCTGATATAGATATTACTTTTTGATGAGACAGACAGGAGCAACAACTCTTCTTTTCTTTTTGTATACCAGCATTACTCTTCTTATCTTGTTACATTCTCATGATTACTCTTACGTATCCATACTACTAGTACGGCAGGCCATAATCAAGAACATCTTTCACAGTCACCTCGGTTTTATTAGCCATTAAAACCAGTAGCCTACAGAGTCCATCAAGTTTTACATTTGCGATAATAAATCCATGAAGATGAAATTGCTAAACAATATAAATTATAAGGATGCAGATTTTTAGTGAACAACTGCTTTTCATTTCAGTTCTTTGGTCGGTATGTGTTCCGTAAAGTCGTGTGATTATTTGACCTGACAAACATGTCAACTGTCATGTCAATTCAAGCTTGTCAAGAAGATGAACAAGTCTTTGTTGCCAGAGCATATATAGAGTTATAAAAGTACGCACTGTAAAAGTTGGTACGGGATGACCATTTTATCTATTCACTTGCTTCTTGTTGTTGTGATGTATTTTAATTTCTAAACACATTGTATTTACGACAGGATGAGTCCGTGTAACTTTGCTAATTTCATGATAATACCCCAACAACTTTACAGAATTACCAATTCTGTCTTGCTCCATTACGTTGAGAATATAAATGCTGATATCCTAATAATTTGCATTCATTTTGTGTGCACATTTTTCATTATCGAGAAATAATGCACATCTCGTCCTCATCATTCTCACATTATATACACATATAACAAACAATACTCAAGTAATTGTAATAACAAAGTAATAAAACTGTCCTGCTTTCTGTCGTACCCGCAAACACTTAGCAGGAACGCGATTGCCGTTTCCTATATCAGAAAAAAATGCCGCCTCTCATTATTTTCCAAGTAAATAAAAATATCAAAGTGGAAAAAATGCATACTTCTGTCTGATGAAGGTAAGTAGTATGATTGCAGCTACATATTATGGAACTGGCTCTTCGTCTAGTTGCCATCATAAAATCTATATATCTAATTCATAAAGAAGTGCCGCTTCAGGTTTGACCAATTTGTGATGTGTGCATATCTAATGAGTTTTGTTAGCAAAATGGACGAGCTACCATACCTTTACGCATCTCATATGTTGAGTATTTATTAAGACGTGTTTGTAATAAGTAAGAAGTGGCATTGCACAATGAAGGTAAATAAGAGCACAAAAGGAGCAAGAAAGAGATTATAAAGACGCTCGTTCAGTTGGCTTAATTTGGTTCACACTATAACAATAAATAGAGACAGACAGAGGGAGAGGATAGATACGAATACGGACATACGGAATGGTTGGCCCGGTGGTGGTGGTGATGAAGTTTATGCTGTTATTGTTGTTAATGACATAACGACTTAATGCTTAATACATCTATTCCAATAATTTCATGCCATGTCCATCCGTCGTATTCTCTCACAGGAATTTGATTTACAGGATCATTAAATAATGTATGGTTAAAATATTATTTATTTGTGAATAGCGGCTTGCTCAGTAAAAATTTATTTTTTAATGATATGCATAGCATCCGTAAATACAGCTTTAAGCCGCATAAATCGCAAGACGAAAGAATACAAATGAATATGAATTATCTACCTAAACACTACTCATAATAATAATATTCTAAGGATGACTTCTGAATGGCACGTTATTATTATTGCATTAATATGATTCCTTTTGTACGTAGCAAACCAATGTGAAGTATCATGTATACTAGTCATTTCCTGTCGTTTCTTTTAGTTCGAAAAAATTCAGACAAAAAATTGCGTAGAACTGTTACTAGAAATAATGTAGTTATTAATACTGCAAGACACCTTACTTCACTTCTCATCTGTTTTTTCTGATTGTATGGATATATGTATGATTACTAACCATTGTTGCTATTTTCTATTGGTGGAAGTACAATATGTACTATAGGTAGTTCAGTTTCAAAGCTTAATGCATTTTGATGTCTTTCTCATGTCCTCATTATAGGCCACTTTAGCGAATAATTTAGGACTGGCACTAATTATCATAACAAAAAAGTCAAATCCGTTTCCCTTCGTCTTTTGTGAACTCTTTACAAGATAATGAGAAGACGGGTAAATGGCCCTTCTCTTCTATCACAGTTTTTTTTACTGTAAAACATATTTAGGTATGCAATAATCGTATGAATAATACATTGTAAAGTAAGCAAGTGACAAGGTGGAAAATTCGTAAATATGGAGTAATTACTATTCACATATTTTGTACTTTTCTCCTCTCTACTTACTTGAGATATTTTATTTTTTGCTCGTCTTTACTTCCTTTTTTGATGCGTGTTGTGTTTATGTTCGTTTCTCTCTGTGTGATGTTTTTTACACGAATGGTAGACGAGAAACAAGTTGTGTTTGAAGTAATGGTTCTGGTCATATGAATAGGAAGCGCTTTTCGTTGAGCTCCCTTGACTTAAAGAACGAAGCTCCTTTTAAAATTACCGTCCTATACCTGCCAGCGAACAGTTTGCACATTCTATTTAGTGAACATTATTGCTGCGATGTACATTACATAGTCTGATGAACAGCACAGTGCTCAACTATCCAGAAAAAACATACATTTTCCTTTTAAATCATAATGCTCCCTGCACACTTGACATCTGTAATTCCTATCTGGTTCAGTTATCTATTGTTGTGAATTGTGAACTCATCAAAATCATGATACACGATGATACGTTTACTTTGTTGCTGGTATGTAAAATGTGAATTTAATTCAATGTTGTGTTATGTTCAAAGTACTGTTACATTTTTAAATCTGAATTTTGCATGCATTTACCGAATTTGATTCGAGCATTTTTGACCGAAATCTTGAATGATGATGTGCCAAGCTGCAACATATAATATGATTAAAAATTATACTTTCAAATCAATAAGTTTCCTTATTAATAAAGGTAAATAAACTTCTTGAGTTTTCTTACCGTTCAGACAATGCAATACCGTACAATATCAAGTATTCTTTACCCATTTATATTTTCAGATGTTATCCCATTTTCTTGTTGGTCTGAAACACAATTTGCGTTTAGTCCGTTTAAAATACATAAAGATGGGAAAAGATGACGAAAATACAAAGTCATAAAGTAACAGACAAAATAAAACTATTCCTATTCAAAGTCAAAACTATTTCTCCAGGTTGTTAAAATCGAAGGTAGTAGTTGTGAAAATGAGGTTGAGACTGGCAATTGAATAAATGGGCCTTATTTTGTTTTATTCCAAAAATTACCCGCAACTTTTTCTGGTGAGGAACAAAAAAGTTGATATCGCAAAACGGTACCTCCAAACCATATTTCTACTTTAAAAAAAAAAAGATACAACATAAACAGTTTTTGTCCATAAGGCATTCGAGGCGGCGTTGGCGGTAATATCTGTAATAGCACAAGCTTGAAAATAATGCAATGAATCCATTTATACGTGATAGTTTGCTGTGGATTTTTTGGGATATGACTAGTAATGACTTTTTATGAATATGTCGTTGACAAAGAATATTATTGTTACTTTATTATTATTTATCCATTTATCTTAAATCTACCACATTTCATTGTACAGCCATCATATTTTGTGCTACACACTGACACTGTCAATGAGTGTAAACAGCTTTCTATCTCCTGTTAATGATCATTATCAAAGATGCACCGCTTGAAGATTCTGTTACATTTTTTTTATATTTTCCCTTTCTACTAAACTCACAAAGGGAGTCATCTTTTATGATGCTTGCAACAACAACAATCACTAGACTAGTAGTAAACACAATTGCCTGTGAAGAAACTGTTGAAATTTCCAGTGGTAATGGAATTTTCTTTATATAAACACTAAGCGCACGTTCTGACTTGAGCAGCAACTATATATCATAGGTAAGCGCATTGTGGTTTCTTCTAAAGTTAGGAATCCTGACGTGAAGAAAAGTTCGGAGTCCGGATGCACCTTTTTAGTGGTGTTATACATACTTATTTGGTTCTACTACAGAGTGATGGCTAATATCATAAAAATTTTCGGCTTGTTTTTAACTTTTTGTAAAAAATAAGGATAAAAGAAAATTATTGAAATATTTTTCATGTAACGGCTACGAGGAGAACGCTACATATTGTATATTATGCTGTTGAAATACAATAATGGCCAAAATCAGGAAGCTTATAGATGAAGTCAATGCAAAATTAAACTAGCAACAGCAACAATAATAATTATAGTAAACATTAATATACAGATTGTGCATTTCATTTAAGAGTGTTATTCTATGAGATCTTTAAAAATCTGAAAAAATATTTAAGATTATAACAAATTAAGAATAAAATCGTATTTTCAGTTGACATCATGCACTGTATATCCTATTATATACAAAACATGGTATATTTCTGGTGTGGTATATTTGAAGGAAATTTCTTCATCCTTGATGATGGTGAAACCTTGATAGTTTATCTTGGGTAGGACACTGAAATTGACAAAATAATAAAAAATAATATAGTAGCAATGGAATATCGCATCGTACTTGTTTATTTCGTTTATGCATGTTATATATTTTATTCATATATATTACGAGCTTCCTATAACTAAATATGCATAGGTAATTTCACTGAATACAATATACATTTATGTAAATGCATCCAAGTTCCGGATTATTAATATCTCTCACAAATATATTGAAATGTAACAAGAAATCCTGTATCAAATGGGTGCTGCACAATGCATACTAACATGTGACCGATTGTAGTGTACATCTTGTTACAAAAGCACCCTTTCCATTTTTTACCAGATTTTTCCCCAAAAATGTTGACGAGTTAATAGAAAAGATATTTTGTCAATATAATATATTATAGATGTCATATAATACGGATATCTATAAGTACTGTATGAAAACTGTTATGTTCAATTACTTTTATTTACTTATTCATTTCATCGACAGCAGCTATTGCATTGGTTGGGTCTGTAGTTGCGTCGTGTAGTGTTGCAACAGCCTTCAACAATTGCTCAATCCAAAAATATTTGCATTGAACTAGGATTCGTGAGGAAGAGCTTAGGGAAAAACGAAAGTAAAATGAATGATTTGAGTAACAACTGCTACTTGGCAGGGAAAATCCATTGCTGCTTAGTTGAATCACTGATTGAAACATGTTTTTTGTAGATACGAGTAGAAAGGAAAGGATTGAATCTTAACACTACCGTTTTACCATTATATTATAAAAATAGCCTTCCCCACAACGTCATCTGTCTGTACAAAATCATTTTGCCTCGATTCCTACTCATTTAAATGGATCAAAGCAACATGTCGTGTGAGTAAGCAACTTCTACTTGTCAGCTTTGCCCACAGTCACCCAAATCGGGTAGGACCAACGTAGGTTTTACTGTTATGTGTGTAATATCATAATAGACGAGATATTATTATGTATTTACAGACCGACCGAATTCTGCAGTTGACCAAACCCTTTTTTCCATTTTTTCGGAAAAAAATATACATAATGAACTATGGAAAGTGAGCATGATGCAAGTGAGAGTGAATGAGTAAGCAGCAAGTCAATCTTACCCCATGTTTGTGTGAAACCCATCATCTGATACTCTAGTATGCTCTTGGCACTATCACACTGTATTTTTATAATGTATATAATTCAGAAAATCCCTTTTTTTGTATATTTTGTTTCCCAAATTTACAAGCAATGCACGAGGGCGAATTCACTCATTTCCAGATTTTCATCTTCACATACATTTTCATTAGTAATATTGTATTTGTAGTGGAGTCACTGGCAATACACTGATAATCTTCTTGTGAGAGGATTCTTCCATGCATGGTTTCATGCATAAAATATTATGTCTCCTACCGTTTTCATGAAAAATTATTATTATTACACTTTTTATGTTCTATTGTGTGGTGGCTCATTTTCTATATAGATTTATTTCATATATCTATCTGTCTCTGTATGGGATGAGTATGTAAAATTTATGAAACTGCTAAGTATAGAATGGGGAAACATCATTCTCACGTGATTCACCTCAATATTCATGTAAATTATGTGATTTTACTCATCTTTATATTTACTTTTTTCTGTCTATCTGACCTGAAAAGGGAAGAAAATCCAAAATCATCCAGAAAATGAGATGATACATTAAATCACACGTGGAATGTTCAAAATGTTAATATTACCGGAGCATATTATCAAGTATGATTCATCATACCAAATTCTATTGAGGTAATAATTGTAAACAAAGCCGCAGTGGAAAAGGGTGAACAACGGGGAAGATAACACAAATATTAAATATATTAAAACCTACGTATAAACATATACACGTAGATTTCAATTTATACAATGTACTTCCTTTACCTGGAAACATGTGTGCATACTGATAGGAAAAAGGTGAGGTATAAGAAAAGGATTTTTTCATAATCATCACAGTGGTCAGCCACATGTAGCCATATCATTACTGTTTGTACTTCATTACTTATCTCGTTTCCATTATTTTCCTGTGTCCAGTCGGGATTTCATTTGAAGATGATTCCATTATACTACTAAAACAACACAATTCAAACAGTAAGGTATGCATGCGCCGCGTATATTTGTTGAAGTAAACACTATATTAGTTCAGGTACTAGAGAGTATAGCCAGACGAATCATAAAAATATCATCTTTACGCAGATGAGGTCATTTTCTTCCAAAGTGGAATCATAATGTGGTTAAATGAAAGGGAAAGTCGTCCACTTTGAAGACACTCTGTAATGAAATGACGTGTTACGATAGACAATGTGAATATATATATATAAGCTTATAATAATATATGTAGTTGTATCTGTACCATAATTCGATAATATATTCTTCCTTTATCAAGATAAATATATTCGAATTTCGAAAAAAGTTTGTAGGATTTTGTCCTGCGTATTTGACATTTTAAAATTAGATAAACATTATAAAGAATTTTTATAGCTCATTAACGCAATTATGGAATGAAATGAACATGTTAAAAATGTTAGAAGCTAGAAGAATTTTTGTTTTGAGAATAAATTGTTTGATTCAAACTCAAGATATTCATCATTGTATGCATATCGGCACCAGATAGGTTAGATATACTTTTATGCTCTTGACTATACATATAAATCCATCTATACTCTATACATATACAAAGTAAATGTTAGTTGCCAGGATTTGGGTTAATATCAGTTACACATAAGAAACTAACTACATACTTGTTTGTTTATGTTTGTATGCGGTACTGTGGATAGAAAAGGTGGTCGAATTCCGTTACTGACTATCATTGTACTTCTGCAGAGAAAGGAAGAAGCAGTGTAAGGTCAGTGTCGGTATGTGTGAGTGATGGTGGCTTGGTTTACTATTGACCTGATGTTTTTACTTGAGAGGTAGCTCGTAATAATAATCACACCGCCACCAGAAAAAAAGAATTTGGGCGGAAAAAGAGGAGTCATCTGGGGTAGTGCCTAAACTCAAACTGACTGGTCTAAGTACTGCTTGGGTCCACTCATCGTTTCAAATCTTAGGATCCTACCTTCCTCAATAAATATTTCATGGTACATGGTATCCAAATGGTGTTATAAAAATCTTTGTCTGGTGCCAGCTCCTAATAATATGAAAATCAACGTTTATTGATGATATGTGTGATTTGTGGTTGTTTTGTAGAATGATTTTGGCTTTCTTTTCATAATACATGTAAATGAGGCATTTTTAAAATTTCCAGATTTCAACAACATGATTACAGGAACTAATATTGCGTTAAGATTTTTACATGTAAAACTGCACTGTTTGCAGTGGTGTACTTTAAAATCCTAAAAATAAACATTTACTGTGAGAAGCAGGCATGACGTAAAAACGTAGAAAGCAGCATCAATTAAAAAAATATTGAACAAGAGGGTATTATCCAAAAATAGAAAAGGGATATGTATAAGCAATTAAACCTGCCACATCAAGTGCATTTTGAGTAAGCAAACGCAAAACTGATGAGTATTATCATCACAGGGTATTATTTTTCACAACACTCGCTAGGAAAATCACTATCATCATTATGCAAAATAACATGCACATAAAATTATATGCAAGCAAACAGGCAAGACACGGCAAAAAACAGACAAGAGAAGCTAAGGCAGTAGATAAAAATTTATTAAAACTCGTTTTGTTCTGGTTCCATAGAATTCACATATTAATCCACCGGTATCAAGAATGGAATATTGAAGTCGCCAATTTTTTGGTCCATCCTATAAATGCCCAAGCTAACAATTTGATGCACCGATCCGTGACAAAAAAGTTTGAGCCACGACCATAAAACAGCTATCAACAGCACAAGCTATAGTTGAATATATTAAAAGTAATATGTAAACTCGGTGGAGAGAAAAAACAAGAAATAATTCCCCTTAAATACAATAATATGCACTCGTGCATCTTCGTCATCAGCAGCAAGAAGCTTCTTTTTCAACTGTTCATACTCATCATTTTTATTTTAATCTCAAGAACTAATCTGCATAAACATCACATGCAAATTATCTACATTTAAATTCTCTGAAAACATCTCAACTTAAAATAGATATGCTTGCATGCAAAATTATTCATACTTTTCTTATTAATCATACATCTATCTTGATGAACGTGGTAATCACAAGAAAAAATGAATGACATGTGAGACTTCTCGTGAGGATGAGCCGGTTGCTTGTTGGAATAATGCTATCAAGAGAAAAACTGTCTGGAAAATATACAACAGACATATTTACAATGAAAATGGTTCACTTACGCAAATGCTTACACAATATAATAACCTTACTAAAAGGCATTTCCTTTCCTTCCCGTTTACTCATTATTCATACACACACACACATGGCATGCCTGTTTACTTGAATGTACACATACATGCATTGTTATTTACATTATTTTACGTAATTTTTATCCAAACGAGTAAAGCAAAACAAGAGAGAGCCACCCGCACAAATATTACAAGTAGAAAATACAATACTGGTTCCTTCTACTGTATTTTTTTTCTCTTGTATCAAGCTTCCCCCATATACACTTTTCCAAGTGTTTTGTTATTACTCACCAAGTACGATCCTCTCCTCCTCCTTCTCCTCATCATCATCATCATTCTCATAATCGGCATCATCAGGATATGTGTATCTTTCCTGCATAATAACTTTGTACTGGAATACAATACGCATACACACACACAAAAACACAACAGCAGTAGTAACATTCATTACTCATTATTATAGAAAATATATATCTTAACGCACGTACATAACAGCAAAGCACACAATTTCTTCTCTCGGTCTCTCCTACCAAACCAACTAACTTGACGATTATTAGAGTGCTTTGTTGTAGTATATAACGACTGGCTTGAACCACTGCTACCATCAGACCAGGCAGCCTCCACCATTCACCACCACCATCATCGCATCTCATATAGAACTTGATAGAGAAAAAAAGATGTGGAGAGTTGGAGGAGAGGAGCAGCGTTTGCGCTTGTCTTTCTTGTCTTTTTCCTTTCTGCTTCTCTCTCTAGCTCGTGTTTGGTCTGCTTTGGTCACTCTTTTTCATCTGAAAAAAGGAGAGAAGCAAAGTAAATGCATTTAATACAGAGCTAAAAACTGTGAGCGTTATAGTTAGGTAAGGTATGGTGTTTAGATGCAAGGGAAGCACACACAGCCAAGCCGAAACATATAGCCTTTGCCACCACCACCTCCACTCTACCACATAATGTGAGCTGATGCTGCTCCTGCTTGATTCGAAATAATATATGAATGTTTGTTATGATGATAATATGATGATGGTGGTACGTTACTACTATGTAGACTCACAAGCTAGAGTAGTAGGAGTCTAGTCCAAGGGCTGCGAGCTGCTTCATTTCACATCTTTTCACTCCCTCGCCCGAGCCACTTGTTCGTTCGTTCCTTCCGTGAATATTGCACGTTGCTCTTATACAATACTACAACCTTATTGTATTGCTAGCAAGAGTCGTAGGTCTACCTACACACTCACTTTTACTGGACTACTACTTCTACTACTGGGAGTAGTGTTTTAAGAGATCAAAAGCGTGCATCGGTGATCCTTTTTTCTCTTCAATGTAACTCTTTTTTTTCTTTTTTTTCAAAGGAGATTAGCAAAAACACCTTGACGGTGTGTGTTTAACATTTTTATCTGGTGGGAGAAAAAGGTTCAATTATTACATACATTGTTGTGCTAACTAAAGTTACATTTGCTAAATAAAAGCAATAAACATTTGTGTCATTCCATTCATTTACATTTGTACACACATTTACGCACTCACTAGTGTACTTTTGTTGGTTACTTGCAACAGTGGATCTTCTTCCTCTTGTTGATGTGCTTGAACACTTCTTTCGGGATATGGAAAACAAAAACTTGTCAGTGAGTATATATGTATGTGTCACAGTAGAGAGACGAAATAAAGCAGGAAGTTGTCTCTGGATGTTGATTTTGTGAACGAGTTGAAATAGCGCTATAAGCAATTTTGTACTGTTGTGCTTTTGGAAGGAAAGCAGACGAGAGTTTTGGTGACAGTTGTTGATATGCAAGAGGAGAAAGGGGCGATTTGCAAATGAAGCAGGTGCACACATGCATTTATGTTTACATCTTATACCAGAGTGTGACTCATGCAAATATGATGATGAAATTTTTATACTTTTGAGGAGTGAAAAATTGGTTTTTCTGGTCTCTCTAAAATATTTACATACAAATAATTACATTTTTAAGAAGTTACTTACATTATAATAAGAAAGTTGATACATTTTGTGAACAGTTTTGAGAATTTCAAAAACTATACTAAAGGATTTACAGAATTTACTATGCATTTAATGGTACTCATGTTTAATAAATATACGACTTTATAGCAATATTATTGCTAATATATACTAAAAGCGACCACTTCTGCTGATCATAAATAGCAGCAGTATTGTGACATTTTTCCTAAAACAATAACTATTCTGATGGTTATATTTAACCGAAAAGTGGATCAGCAACCTCTAGATTTCTCAGTTCGTTCGGAAGGCGGGACTACTACAGACGAGGACGACGTGGATGGTGGTGACATATCTGGAATGAAAAGAGTAATAGATCTTCATCTTAACCCGGATCACCGACTGCTCAACTTCAGCCACCATCAAAATGGTGGCTTGGTTAGCAGTAATCGTGACCGGGTTCCAGGTGATGGGGGCAAAATGTCCCGGTTAAGGTCAGAGAGTCCACCGTCATCCAGGGCGAGCATTTCACCACCCCATCATCGACTCTCTCATCATCATCACCATCATCACCACAACCATCCTCATCATAACCATCACAATCACAGGAATTCTAGTGGCAGCAATGACAGTCGTAATAATACAAACAGTAGCGGCAACAACAATAGCAACTCCGCATCATCAAATAATAGCAGCAGTATTATCAGCAGCAACAACACAGCCAATGCTCTAAACGCAATTAACAGCATTCCAAACTCATTGATTCCATTCATTCCAAATCCAGCAATGCTGCTTTCACGACTTGTCATGCCAGTTGCACGGGGCTCTCCTCCAGGGAGTGAATCGCCCCGACACAACGACTCCTCCGATGAGGACGAAGGACCCAAAGATTTCAGAGGTAAAGATTAAATTTGTTTCCTGTTTAAAACATCCAAGCGTAGCATTTTCTCATTTCCATTCGTATGCAAATTTCCGTCAAAAACGCAGACGGTTCGCGGGGGTGGTCAGTAACATTTAAATGAAAAAGAGGATTTACAAAAATTATTCACGGTTGTAGCCCCACCAAAAATGGATTCACTGGACCTTACTCTTTTCTGGTTCAATTATATTTTGTTTAGGGTGTTCTCAAAGTTGCTACTCTCTTCTGATATCACCAATATTCATCGGATTATTATGCGCTTTTTTGTTCTCATCCATAATAAAGCTAAGGGTCAGGAAATATGAAATCAAACAACTGTCCTCCTCCTACGCAATGACGAATTTTGATTCATTTATACAATTGGATGTTATACATGTATAGGTATATTGTGATTCTCCAGCTAAAATATGAACAAACGAACAGTAAATGACATATGGAACCACTCTCAATCATTCTATGGAACAATCATTCCGTTTTCTGTTATGCATAATGTGCACTTGCTTATTATTACGTACAAGCTTTCCCTGGTTCCGTTCCATTCCCTTTGATTCATACACTTTCATTCC